>BTHU01000018.1:55740032-55975032 GCA_036184795.1 Tokudaia tokunoshimensis | reverse complement strand
TCATGTTGAAGAGTGCTAGATCAACTCAACTCAAAGCCACAACTTTTGGATTTCACTGCCCTGTCTGGTTGACTCCTTTAGGTTAATAATAAAAATGTTGTGGACTTGGGAGGAAAAATAAAAATAGGTGCCAGAGTCTAGTTCTAGCACTTAAAAGGCTGAGGAAGAGTCACTTGGTCGAGACCAGGAGTTCAGGGCCAGTCTGACGACATAGCAGGATTCTATCTCTTTTAAAACAGAAAGTTGGGTGTGGTGGCTGAATTCAGGGTTTTCTAGGGGAACAAAATCAAAGAACTAATCTATACATATTAAAGAGAGATTTATTAGAATGGCTTACTGTGATCCGACTAGTCTATCAATGGCTAGCCAAGAATCCAGTAGCTAAAGGCCTTGGCTGATCTTACTCTAAGTTGGAATTCTGAAGTAGCTTCTAACACCAATGAATAGTCTCAATTCTCACTGAAGGGGAGAAATATCTAATTTAGGCCTAGAAATAGTTATTGTGACATATTTAAATTAATACATTTTGTTGGTGGTGGTTGGTTTTCTGTTTTTAAAGACTTATTTTATTTATGTGCATGGGTATTTTGCCTGAATGCACATATATCTGCACCATGTGCATGCCTGGCGCTATGGATCCCTGGAACTGGAGTTACAGACAGTTGTGATCTGCCATGTGGTGCTGGGAATTGAACCTCGGTCCTCTAGAGGAACAGGCAGTGCTCCTAACTTCTGAACCATTTCTCCAGCCCTTGGTATTGATTAGAAGAGGCAGGCTGATCAGTAAGCTCAAGGCTACACCGTGGGTTCCAGGTCAGCCAGGGCTACACAGAGAAACCCTGTCACAAAACAAAAACCAAAACAAATCAATCTGTGCCACTTCACCTGGCTCCTGTTCTCTCTGTTCCTTTAGACAAGGTCTCATTTCGCATAGTTCAGCTCCAAACTTCAGATTCTCTTGTCTGTTTCCGCTAGGATTATAGGTGTATACCACTATTCTTGGCCATTTTATAGTTTTTAAACATACCAACCCAACAGTGCAAAAATGATAAGTACACCTAGAATATTACAGTTAAACTAAAGGAGAAATATAGAAACTATCTTAAATGTAGATAAAAAACATTATTAGGTAACCAATAATAGCTGCCTTATCACAAGCAGGGACTAGAAAACAATGAAATAAGTTCTCTGAAGGGCCGAAAGACAAAAAGTTGTCAAACAGGATTTCTACAGCCAGCAAAAGAATCTTTCAAAGGAAACAGGTAGGGTCTAAGGATATACATCAGTTGAAAGAATGAGTGCCCAGTATAAACGAAACACAGTCATGCTGTAATCCCAGCACTCAAATGGTAATAGCAGAAGGATCCAAGTTCAGAAGTTCAAGGTCATTCTCTGCCAAGAGTCTAAAGTTAGCCTGGGCTTCCAAGGAGAACATGTCTCTAAATAAGTAAATCCCAGCATTCAGGAGGCTGGTGCAGGAGGATCCCAAAGTCAACCTGAGCAAAACCTCATCTCAGAAGGAGGTCAGGAGCTGAGCACCAGGACTCACGCCTGTAATCTCAGTAGTCCAGAGGCTAAGAAGGAGCCTTGTGAGTTCAGGCCAGTCAGGGTCATAGAATGAGACTCTGTCTCAAGGGGAAAAACATCTGGCTGAGGATATAGCTCACAAAGGGCCCTGGGTTCAATTTCCAATCTAGCCAAAAATGACTATATAGATATTTATATAGTATTTTGCCTAAAGTGGTAGCTCAAGTCTTTTAATCCCAGTACTTAGAAGGCTGAGACAAGAGGATAACTAAGTTTCAGGGCAGCCTGAACTACAGAAGGATAGCCTGTCTCAAAAAACACCAAAACCAAGACAGCACTGTCAAGCATATACAAGGTTTAACCCTAGAACAGAAATGAAGGAAAGTAAAGAGGGAGAGAAAGGAGGGAAGAAGAGAAAGAAAAGGAAGGAGAAAAGAAGGACAACTTGGCATTCATAAGTATCTCTTCATAAATTTGCAAGATCCTCAACAAAACCCTAGAAAACCAAATCACACACATGAAAAGAATGTACATCACACCAAGAATTTATACTAAGAATGCGGTTATTTTTAACATCTGAAAACCCAATCAATACAGCATACCACAAATCAATGAAAATAAAATAACCATCTGAATTGATGCAGAAAAGGCATTTGACCAAATCCAACAATACTCTTTCATTATAAGAACATTCCAGGGACCAGTGCGATCACTTAGCAGGTAAGTCACTTGCTACACAAGCCAGGTGATCTGATTCTCCAGAACCCACTTAAAGGTGGAAGGAGAAAGCTGACCTCGTGAACTTGTCCTTTGACTTCTTCCATATGCAGCCACGGCACACATACTCACATAATACACACACACAGTCATAACACATGCAACCATAGCACACACATTCACATACTACACACACAGTAATAATAAATAATTGTTTAATTCCATAAAATGGAAACAAAGGCAACCTTCTCAGTCATTGAAGGCCCAGTACTATCACTTTTACTTAACACTGTTTGGGGGCTTTTACTCAATGCAATAAAAAAGTAAAACAAAAGCCATACCAATTGAGAAGGAAAAATAAAACTATCTTTATTTGCAGATATCATTATGTAAATCCAAAGGGATATAGTATGGAAACTAGTAAGCTATACAATGTTGCAGAATATTACAGCAAATATATCTTTGTACAACAACAATTAAAATAATATAAAAACATTCATGATACCACCAAAAGGACAAAACAGCTCAAAATAATTCAAATGAAAAAAAGTACCCTTACAGTGAAAACATAAAATATTGCTAAGAAAAAAATCTAGGACTGGAGAGATGGCTCAGTGGTCAAGAGCTCTGTCTGTTCTTCCAGAGGTCTTGAGTTCAATTCCCAGTAACCACATGCTAGTTCACAAGCATTTATACTAGGATCTGATGCCCTCTTCTGGCACACAGGTGTACATCCAGATAGAGCACTCATACGGATAGATAGATAGATAGATAGATAGATAGATAGATAGATAGATAGATAGATAGATAGGTCTTTTTTTTATCTAAATAAATGAAGAAATAAAACTAAATGCATACATAAAAGATCCACTAATTTAACTCTGAATTTGATCTATAGATTCTATATAATACCAATCCAACTCATAGCAAAATTAATCACACACATTTAAAAGCTTATTCTAAAACTAACAGGACAAATTGGGAAAAATAAGTTTGTTTTGTTTTCTTATTTTTGATAGTGTATACACACACACACACACACACACACACACACACAAACTCAGGGTGGCTTCATGATTCTCCTTTTATTCAGCAAATTCCAGACTGCTGAAATCACAGATGTATATCATTCCACGCAAGATGCATGTATTTTATAATTCCATTTAAAGTCTGAAGATCTAGAAATTAATCTATAGTGACAGAATAAGAACATCAACTACTTGAAGATTGAGAAGATGGTTGTAATGACTGAAAAGAATACAGGAAATTTTCAAGGGTGTTAGAAATTTTCTATATATTGACATGAAAGATGTCCATTCACAGTAATGTTTGTTTTTGAGACAGGATTTCACTATGTAACACTACTGGCCCAGTAGTCATTGTAAAAATTAGACTGGCCTTGAACTCAAAGAGATCTGCCTGCTTCTGACTCCTTATTGCCAGAATTAAAAGTATGAGCCACCTCAACTGGCAACATTAATATTCATACTTGTTAAAACTTATTAAATTAAAACATAAGATTTTCCTGAGTATGAAATATACTTCAATAATTTTAAATACAATATTGTAAACAAAATAAAAACAAAAGATTGTAGTTCAACTAAAAGGATGAAAGCTGTTAGCTGTATATGAATACAACATAATTTCCAAAATAATTTTAAAAACAAGACATAGGGGGCCAGCAATATAGATCAGGATCTGAGTTTGAGCCCAGAAACCCACATGATGGAAAGGGAGAACCAACTTCAGCAAGTTGTCCTCTGACCTCCACACAAATATACACACTAATTATGCAAATTTAAAACAATAAAAAGATACAGAACAATGTGTGAAGTCTGCTTTATAGATACTTTTTTGGGGGCAGGATCTCTGGTTGTTTGAATGAGGACACACACACACACTTCTATATTTGAATACTTGGACCCCAGTTGGTGGGACTGTTTGGGAAGGATTAGGAGGTGTGGCCTTGTTGAAGGAGGTGTGTCACTGGGGCCCACACCATTCCCAGTCAGTTCTCTCTGACTCATGTCTGTGATCCGGATATAAGCGCTCAGCTACGGCTCCAGCACCATGCTTCCCTGCTTGAACCCACCAAAACTATGAGTCCCAAATCATATGCTTTCTTTTGTTGCCTTGATCATGGGTGCTTTGTCACAGCAATAGAAAGTAATTAGAACGGTCTCAGTATATACCACATGGCTGGCCTGGAACTTGCTCCTTGGTCTACCTACCTCTGCCAGGATTAAGTGTGTCACCCCTGGTTATACAACTCATTTCCATAAAATGTATACCTCTTTCTCTCAAATATTTTTATGCACAGAATTATTAGTTAGAAACTATTTTTAGAATGACACAAAAGAAAATAGCAACATCAATTGCCTTGGAAGAGCCTGAGAGGCCATGTCATCCATTTGTATAAGCCACCTATAAAATACAGCTGCTGTGAAAGCACAGGCTCTGGGGTCTGGACAAACCTCAACTCTCTGGTTTACTTGTTTTGACCTTAAATACTATACTTTGTTTGTATCTCAGTATTCTCATATGATTATTTTGATTATGGTATGTATTGGGGGGGGGAGGGCTCGGGACGCACACCTATGAATGCAGAGGCCAGAAGAAGGTGCTAGGTAGGTGTCTTCCATCATTCTCATTCATAATTCATATTCTTTCTCTCTCTCTCTCTCTCTCTCTCTCTCTCTCTCTCTCTCTCTCATAGGCTATCTCACTAGACCAGAAGCTTACCACTGGATTTTACTGTTGGTTTTGGTTTGGTTCCAGTTTTGGGGCTAGCTTGTCAGAGAACCCCTGATATCCACCTGTTTCCACCCTGCAGCCCTTGGGTTACAGGCATTTTATAAGGTATTTGATTATTGTACATAGAAAACCTAATTGCAGGCTGGAGAGATGGCTCAGTGGTTAAGAGCACTGATTGCTCTTCCAGAGGTTCTGAGTTCAAATCCCAGCACCTACATGGTGGCTCACAATCATCTGTAATGGGATCTGATGTCCTCTTCTGGTGTGACTGTAGACAGCAACAATGTACTCACAGACATAAAATAAATAAATAAATCTTGAAAGAAAGAAAGAAAGAAAAAGAAAAGAAAACCTAATTGCTAGCAAGATATAAAAAGCTTAGTTTGTCAGATGCAGTTAGGTGTGTCCTGAAGAGATGTTTGGGTGTACCCCTAAAAACCTCCACAAATAAGAATGCTAAAGAATGGAAAGTTCTTACCCAGTTTAAGGCAAGTTGTTTGGGAGAGATATTGTGGTCTTTGCTCTATGACCAGAGGCAAAGTCGGATGGATAGCCTTGAGCTGCCCCACAGTAAAGGTGAAATGGTTCTGCCCCTAGTGACTTGGCTTGGATCACCCCTACCATGACAGTGACAAGGCTCAGCCTGCCAAGGGTGTAGGGGAGGAGCTAAAGACTTCTTTTATAGCAACTGGACCTTCGAGAGGACTCTCTCTAGCTCTCTCACTGTTCTGGCTTGGAAGAACTTCATGGAAGGAACTCTGGGTAAGAGACAGGCCTTGAAGGAATGACACAGAAGCAGCTGGCAAGTTCCAGGTAAAACAGCGTTCTAGGGAAGAGAGCTGGGGAGCCTGAGTTTGGAGGGGCTCCAGAGAGAGGTAGGCTAGCTCAGCAGAATGGCACAGAGAGAGAGAGATTTATTTATTTATTTATTTTGTTTTTTGTTTTTTCGAGACAGGGTTTCTCTGTGTAGCCCTGGCTGTCCTGGAACTCACTTTGTAGACCAGGCTGGCCTCGAACTCAGAAATCCACCTGCCTCTGCCTCCCAAGTGCTGGGATTAAAGGCGTGCGCCACCACCGCCTGGCTTCAGAGAGAGATTTCTAAAGAGCTAGCAGTTTAGTTGTAGGATCAGGCTTCTAAATAAATATTTTGTATATAGTTCAGAAAATAAAGTTACTGAGCTACCAAGTTTTTACCTCAGTTTACCCCTCCCGTGTCTTTATTGGTATATTAGTTAAATTTGAAAGGATAAATATTTCACAGGTACAAAGAGTTATGCCCCACTTCTATGTGGATCCTGGGGATTTGAACTCAAGCTCCCTTACCTTTATACCAAGTACTCTTACCCAATGAGTTATCTCTCTAACCCTCATATTATATTAACAGAAAAGTTAATAGAGACTACTAGGGGCTGGAGAGATGACTCAGTGGTTAAGAGCACTGACTGCTCTTCCGAAGGTCCTGAGTTCAAATCCCATCAACCACATGGTGGCTCACAACCATCCGTAATGAGATCCGATGCCTTCTTCTGATGTGTCTGAAGACCACAACAGTGTACTTATATATAATAATAAATAAATCTTTTAAAAAAAAAACTTTAAAAAAAGAGGGACTGAGCTGTAGCTCAGTTAGTAGAATGCTTAATAGCACCCATGAAGCCCTGGGTTGAATCCCAGACATTACATAAATTAATCATGGTGGTAGACCCTGTAATCCAGGCACTTGAGAGATAGAGGAAGGGGAACAGAAATTTAAGGTCACCCTCAATCTATAGAGCAATATTCAAGGTCGCACTGGGTAAAATTAGACCCTGTCTCAAAAAAAAAAAAGAAGAAGAAGAAGAAAAGAGTTGAAAGAAGGGCAATTTCATGACTCCATCATTGTGAAGATTACATGAGATGATGAGAGCAGCACACTTAAAGAGTGTTTGCCAAGCATGGTGGAAGTGGAACCGATCGTTATTGTTATTAAATATTTCAAACATCACCCTTTCCATAAGGAGAGAGAGAGAGGAGAGATGCAGAGCTAAACAGCCTGGAGTACAAATTCTGGCTGACTTACATCAGTCTCTTTATCTCTGAAATAGGGAAATTATAGCTCCTATAGTCTATGGTTACCTTGAGGATTAGATGAGAAATTCGCATATGAATTAAATACAGAGCTGGGCATGGTGGTGCATGCCTTTCATCCTAGCATTTGTGGAGCAGATCTCTGCTAGTTCCAGGCCAGTCTGGTCAGCAAGTTCCAGAACTGCTGGGGCTACGTAGAGAGACCTTGTCTCCAAAGAGATAAATATTAAATCCAATGACACACAATAAATACTCAGCACATTATCATGTGCACTAAGTAAATAGCTATTCCCACAGCTTTAAACATTATCTCCCTGCTCTAAATTGTATGTTCAGCCTTACCTCTCCTCCGGGTTTCACCTCTGTTGGTAAGATACATTCTCCCTAATGACCCCTGGGTTCTTAGACGTTTCCCACTACTCTCAGTCAAAAGAAACCCTTGCTTGCTCTGTCACTGCCTCCACCCGGCTTCTCCATGTAGTTAAACGAGGCTACTGCCCAACTATTTCTTCCACCAAGAAGCCTGGAAATCCCTCTGAGCTCTCTCATTCATTCCCTCATACCTCTCTTCAATTGCTACTTACTTCTCTAAGAATTTTCAACTGCTTTTCCTCCAAAATATCTCCCTAAGTTAACTACTGAGGTTTGAATCACAACACTCCTCTCCTAGTTATGTACCAAAACTCATCTAAGCTTAACACCCTACAACTCAATCTCCAGCCTATAAGTTCCCCCCTAAAACCCAGTTCCTTACCAAAGGCTGTAAGACTGACTTGAAGACAAACATTCTCAGCCAACCTAGACACAACAGTATTATCTAGTTCCTGCAAGAGAGCTGGGCCTTTCCCATCTCCTCCTGATGTCTTGTGATGAAAGGCTCTGTCCTGCTCTCCCACTCTCCTCCTTAAAGCTAGTTTCTTACTGGGCAGTGGTAGCACACACTTTAATCCCAGCAGTTGGGAGGCAGAGGCCAGGCGGATCTCTGTGAGTTAGAGGCCAGCCTGGTCTACAAACCTAGTTCCAGGACAGCCAGGGCTATGTAAAGAAACTCTGTCTCGAAAAACTAAACAAAAGATAGCCTCTTTTTTTTTCTTTTTTTCTTTTTTCTTTTTTTTTTTTTGCCTCCAAGAACTTATTTAGCTCACATGAGAATTAGCGAGGTCAAAGCAAAGACCAAGAACATAAGAACATCAAGAGATGAACAGACTTGGTTGGGAAAACTTTTAATCCCAGGCAAAGGGAAACAAATCCCGATGAGTTTCAGTCCAGCTTGCTTGACATAGACAACCAAGACTCCATAGCAAGACCCTGTCTCAGAAAAACAGAAAGGGAGAAGACATGAAGAGATAAGAATAAGCTGGGTGATAGCAGCCCTTGCCTTTGAGACCAGCACTAGAGAGGCAGAGGCCGGCGGATCTCTTGAGTTCAAGGCCAGAGTTCCAGGACATCTACGGCTACACAGAGAAACCCAGTCCTAGGAAAGGGGCGTGGGTGAGGGAGAATGGGGAACGAGATGGTAAGAAGCCAGCAAGCTAATCTCAGCACTTGGGAGGCAGAGGCAGGCAGATTTCTGAGTTCGAGGCCAGCTTGGTCTACAGAGTGAGTTCCAGGACAGCCAGGGCTACACAGAGAAACTCTGTCTTGAAAAAAAAAACCAAAAGAAAAAAAAAGCAGCAAAGTGAAGTGGGACACAGATGAAGGTGTCAGTGAAAGTCTGTCTGGAATAAGGCCTAGGGACAAGGTTGAGAATGGTGACAAATTGAGGGGAGGGGCTACAGCGCAAAGCAAGAAGAACTGGGGAAAGTGACCGGACTGAGAGCTGTTAGTGAACGAACGAACCTTAGAGCTCCGTAATAGACTGGAAATAGTCTTTACCAAATGAGTAGTCACTGCAAGGATACAAAGTAGCAGGTGAAGAAGTTCTAGAAAGCAGAGACGCTTACAGAGGAGCACCGGAGAAGCGAGAGATGATGGAGGGAGGGGGCCTGGTAGAAAGGCAATGGATGAGTGATGACAACTGGGGAACGACCCGGAAGAGGAATGGGATGGAAATAAAGGACAAAAACAAAGCCGGTGCTTGGCAGTAGGCACTGGTAGGAGGAGAGGGGCAGCGAGGGAACACCTGATAGGTGGAAAGGTCACCACCAGCAGGCCACTGAGGAGGAAGGTGGCTAAAAAACAAAGATGAGACGGGGAACACTAACAACTCCCCCCGCCCTATATCCAAGGTCTGCCACACCTTCGCAGGCACCGACAGAGGTGAGGGACCCTGATAGGAGCCGAGGTGGACAACTGGGAGGGAGGACCAGTCGGCCACTAATAGGCTAATTCTGAGAGTGGGAAAACTGACCACTGACAGGCATGAGCTGGGATAGTAGCTACAAAGGATGTTGACTGTCAAGAAGGGTTAGCGCTGAGGGAATAGAGAGGAATGAATGAATGAATGAATGAATGGATGACGGGAGTGGAGAGTGCTGGCTGGCAGGGGAGCAGACTGATGGAGGCGCTGACCCCCCTGACCAAGCGCAGGGTGACAAAGGCGCTGATCTGCCGACTGGACGCTGACTGCACATGCGGACTGACAGCAGGACGCGGACTGTCGGAGAGGGGGATTTAGGGGGTCCCCTCCTCTCCCTGGGCCAGAGGAAGCTGCGGGCGCGCGGCCGCACTCACCTGCCCCGCAGGCTGGGGGGTCGCGGCGACTCCTCCGAGGCCCGAGGGAGGCCAGGACGCTCGCAGAGGGGAAGTGCGGACGGCCTGGAGCGGGCCGCACGCACATGGGCCCGGCCCCGCGGCGCGGCGCCTTCGGACTCGGGCGCAGCCGGCGGGAGGCTCGGGACCCGCTCGGGACCGGCTCGGGGCCGCGGGCGAGATCGCTCCAAAATGGCGGCGGCGGCGGCGAGTGCGCGCGCGCGGGTGCGGGCGCGGGGGCGCGCGCTCCGGGGCCCCGCTTCCGCGCAGGGCTGCGCGCGCCGACCGGGTCGGAACGCGGACGCGCCCCGGGGGCGGGGCCATCGGAGGAGGCGCAGAACCGCGGCCGCGGTCCACGGTCTGTTCGAGCGGCGCTGGAACGTCCCGGGGCGTCCCCGTGATCGAGCTGGCTGTGCTAAATTCTCCGGCCACCATCAGTGGCCTGCCCAGGTCTCCTCTACGTCCTGTTTCTGAACTGGACTGCCAGCGGACCTACTTGGTTTTTTAATTAATTAATTAATTTATTTATTTTTATTTTATTTTTTTGGTTTTTCGAGACGGGGTTTCTCTGTGTTAACAGGGCCTTAGCTGTCCTGGACTCGCTTTATACACCAGGCTGGTCTTGAACTCACAGAAATTCTCCTGTCTCTGCCTCTGCCTCTTGTGTTGAGATTAAAGCCGTGTGCCATCACGACCCGCCCTGCCGTTTTGTTTTGTTTTGTTTTGTTTCTTGTTGCCCAAGGCTTGTGTACGTCACCTAACGTATCCATCTAACATGGGTTGAAATGAGTTCAAATTAAATTAATCTCTAAAATAAGACTGATTTCCGGTGGCAGTGTGTGAACCGTGGGAAAATATCAAAAATAGAAATGAAACATGTAAGGAATGTGTCAACACATACTAGCTATGAACTCACTCCCTTTTAGCTACAAGTTCACTACCGTTGTGCGAAAATATAACCCGGCGTGGGTGGTGCACTTGGGAGACGAAAGCAAGAGGATTACGAGTCCCAGGCAAGCAAAGCATTGTCGTTCCGGATGTATTGGCGCACGTCTTTATTACCGGCACTCCAGAGGCAGCAGGGATCTCTGCCAGTTCGAGATTCGCCTAGTCTACTCAGCGAGTTCCGGGTCAGCTAAGACTACAAAGTGCAAGAATGTCTGAAGTGGAGAGCATCTGGGCCCTTTAAGTATTTTTTTTTTCCTTTGAAGGGATGCTACTGTGTTTTTCCCTTTTTTTCAGCAGAGGGCGCCAAAGAGACACTGTTGGGGGAAAGGAGAGCGATTTGTTTTTTTGGTTTTGTTTGTTTGTTTTGTTGTTTTTCTTCCTCAGTTTGGAAAGCATAATTGGAGGCACTTGCGTTCGCAGTGTGGTTCTCTTACAGTAGTCCGGAGCACAGTTTCCTCCCCACCCCACCCTCCCAGGCCATTCTAAATGAAAGTGATTCTGGGTAAGATTTACCCTGAGTAGAGAAGCTGAATGCGCTGCAGAACCGGGACTTGCGCTGTGATACCAAATACAGGAGATGACCCACTAGTCCCACCACCGCAGCAGCGAGCAGGTGCAAGCCTGCCCCTGACCTTTAGACTATTTTTACAGAGTTCGTGAATCAGAAGTAGCTCCGAGCACCCTCCTCCCAGACATACACGCACACCACCATTTTTGTGGTACGGGTTTGACATAATATAAACTAAGAAAACTACTGCTGAGCTGCATCTCCAGCCCTTGAGCTCCCCCACCCACTTTTTTTTTTTAAATTTTGAGCTGGGCATTTAGTACTAACATTTGGGAGATTGAGGCAAGAGAATGAGTAGCTTAAGATCAGCTTTGACCATAGACTGAGTTCAAGGGCCGCCTGGGCTATTGAGAGCTTCTCTTAAGATACCTTTTGTTTGCCGGGCGGTGGTGGCGCACGCCTTTAATTCCAGCACTTGGGAGGCAGAGGCAGGAGGATTTCTGAGTTCGAGGCCAGCCTGGTCTACAAAGTGAGTTCCAGGACAGCCAGGGCTACATAGAGAAACCCTGTCTCAAAAAACCAAAAAAAAGAAAAAAAAAGATACCTTTTGTTTGTCTGTTTTGAGGGCATAAGAGTTTGATAAGTTTGTGAACGCTGGCCTTGAACTTGTGGCATTGCCCTACTCTTTTCACACCCACACTGAATTTATCAGCAAATCTCTTGTTCTTCACGTCTGTATCCTACCTGTAAGACCAGTTTCTCTCACATGGCTGTAAACAGGGTAGATGGGCCCCCTACTTTTATCCTGGAGAGCTTGCTGCAGGCCCTTCAGCAAGGTGTTCAAAGGAATCCAATTAAAAGAAGTCAGATCGCATCTCTGACCACAGGCTTGCTGTCTCGCCCAAGATGAAAGCAAGAATCCTTGCTGTTGCCCACAAAGTTGTTTGTGATGTGATCTCACTTTATCTGCTCGTATTATTTCACTTAAGTGGTGATAACCTCCTGCCCTAGGTCAACTGCTCAGCACAGTCTCTATCTTTTCAGGCATCTCCCCTTTTATTGCTGTGTTTGCTGACTTGCCTCATAGATTCTTATTCACTGCCTCCTCCTCCTCTTCCTCCAGCGAGGGCTTCCCTGACTGCTCTATTTGAAGCCTCAGGCTTACATCATACCAGTTTTATAGCCTTGTCTCTCATTTAGTCTTTCCTCCTTCCCAGTGGTATCACAACCCAATAAGGAGACCTGAAACCACACAATGATTTTGATGGGGAAAAATTTGATATGAAAATTATCAATTACAGGAATATTTTGAAGAAATAAAATTATATTCAAGAGAGGGAAAAAAAATCTAGGGAGACAGTTTCTTCTCCCAACGGGAGTTCATTCTTTCTTAGAGAAGTTTGACTGCATCCTAGTTGAAGACAGAAACATTCTCTGGGCTATTCTGGGTAGAACAGCCATGCACTATAGAACGGAGCTTATAAAGAAATAAATTGGGGCTGGAGAGATGGCTCAGCAGTCAAGAACACTGACTGCTCTTCTGAAGGTCCTGAGTTCAAATCCCAACAACCACAAGGTGGCTCACAACCATCCGTAATGAGATCCGATGCCCTCTTCTGGGGTATCTGAAAACAGTTACAGTGTACTTACGTGTAATAAATAAATCTTAAAGAAGAAGAAGAAGAAGAAGGAGAAGAAGAAAAGAAAGAAATACATCTTCCAAAGAGCCAAGCAAGGATGAGCACTAGCAAACCACTGGGCACCAGTAAACAACACTGGGAATCACAACTAGGGATGGCAGTCAGTGGGAAGTACCAATATCTGATGAGGATGAGAAGAATGCACTTCTGTCCCCTGCCACTGGCAGCTACACAACAGAAGCCAAGGTGGAGGATGCACATGAAAAACCAGAGGCCTCTTCTGTCCTGTCGAAACTTAATATAGTGGGTGGGAGTGGATCTGGATCTGATGTGGTAAGTGGGAAGCTGGATAGTCAACTCTGTGGACATCCTTCTACACAGCAACTACAACTACATTTCCAGCCAACCGGCAAGATGGCTCTGTAGGCAGAGTCAGTCACTGCCAAACTACCTGACAGTCTGAATTTGACCCATAGGTCCTACATGGTAGAGAGAAGTGACTGCCAGATTGTCACAAATTGTCCTCTGACCTCTGCAGGAACCCAGTGGCAGGCAAATACACACACACACACACACCAATAATAAAAGTAACTTTGAACAATTGTTCTGTATTGTAATCCCTACTCCTTCTCTAACAATGAGGTTATACATACACTTCCAGCATTATTTCAGTCACTGGCTACTTTGATTATTCCCCAAGTACAGTTGCTATCCCACTGAAAAGTTTTTTATGCCAACATTAAATAGTGACATCATCATCATCCAATGGCTTGTACTTTTTAAAAGAGGAGGAAAAGAATATGCACAACTATGTAACAAATAATGAGGAATATGCAAAGCTGCTCTATTCCTTGCTTCTGTAATTAGTGAAAATAATCGGCATGTGTTGTCTTTAATTATGATGTACGCAAAACACCTAGAACAAAGGCAAAAATTAGGAAAGGACCAAGAGCACTTTGCAAAGAGCACTGAGCAAAATGTTGTCGCCAATAAAACGGAGAAAGCAGAACTGTCGTACAAAATAAGTGCCACCTCAGGGCACTGTTAGAACAGGCTGTTCTTCCCTCAAGAGACCCCGGGTTTCTGTTCCGGGACAGAGCCAGGCACCAAATCTCCAGAAAGGACTAATGCAGGCAGAACTTGCATACACCCAGTCAAATTGCTGTGGGCCAAAGACAGAAAAAAAATCATAAAAGTAGCAAGAAAAATGTGACTCACCAACATTAAGGAGAAGCAACCATAAAGTTTATAGCTAACGACTCATACAAGACCACAAAAGTGATAAAATTACAGAGTGTGAAGGAAAAGTAAAACCTGTTAGTGAGAAAACTCTACGGCAGAGGTAGGCTGAGCTCTGTGAATTAGAGGTCAGCCTGATCTACAGAGGGAGTTGCAGGATAGCCAGGGCTACACAGAGAAGCCCTGTCTCAAAGGAGGAAGAGGAGGAGGAAGAAGAGGAGGAGGAGGAGGAGGAGGAGGGAGAGGAGGAGGCAGACTGGGGAGATAGCTTAGTCAGTACAGTGATTACTAAGTAAGCATGAGAACCTGGGTTCAGTCCCAAAAGCCCACATAAAAAGCCAGTGGTGGTGGTACACGCCTTTATTCTCAGCATTCTGGAGGAGAAGGCAGGCAGAGCTATGAGTTCGAGGCCAGCCTAGTCTACAGATGGAGTTCTAGGACAGCCAGAAATACACAGAGAAACACTGTCTTGAGGAGGGGGAAAAAAGACAAGTCAGGTCTAGTGATTGGGGAAATTAACTTAGCAATTAATAGCACTAGCTGCTCTTCTTGAGAACCTGGGTTCGATTCCCGGCAGCCACACGTGATCACCTGTGATTCCAGTTCCAAGGTTGGCTGCCGGCCTCTCCTCACACATAAACAGTTTTGTTTTGTTTTGTTTTTTGAGACAGGATTTTCAGTTTAAAAAAAAAAGGACATGACCGTTCCTAGGTAGGATGGAGGAGAAAGTTTGTTGTAGATAAAAAAGAGAGCATAGCCAGAGGCAGGGACATCTGGGAAATTGAGAGCAGACATGACCAGAGCCTAACCCAACCGTGTGGGGAGGGGGAGGGGAAGCGAGAGGAGAGTGAAAGGAGCCAGGTGCAATAGCCAGAAGGCCAAAGGTACAGAAAGGATAAGTAACCAAAGTGACCAGACTATATAGGGAAGAGCCTCTGGGGAAAGGGCGGCCCAACCCCTGTGCTAGTGAGCTCAGGGTAGAGGCTTGGGTATGCCAGCTGTACCCTGTAACAGGTAGAGACTGGGGAAAACCTGGAAGCCAGGTCCCCTTTGATATATGAAATAGACCCCTCAGCCATTTGTCTGGGGTTAAAACTTAGCAGGTTTCTCTGAGTCACATATATTGCATATATCAGATATATCATGTGTCGCATATATCAGATATATCATGTTTCATATATATCAAATATGATCACATATATCATATATATCATAGCGAAACCACTAAAATTACACTGAAATGGTGCACACCTATAATCGCAACAGTTGGTAAGTACAGGCCACAGGATCAGGACTTCAAGGTCATTTTCATCTACATAGCAAGACAATGGCCAGCCTTAGCAGCCAGACACGCTGTTTCAAGAAAAGGAAATAACTATATGTTAAAAAAAACTGCCTTAGAGCAGAGCTACAATAGTAGCTAAACTAGAAGTCATATAACCCCACAGAAAGTAATGAAGTGCTCCAGATTGAGTAGCATATAAAAAGGATTACATTCCAAGAACAATGGGGTTTATCCCCTTATCTGTTTAGCACACAGAATTCAACAGCAACACTCTATGTTACTAAAGAACAAAACCATACATGATTATCACAATAAGGCAGAAATGGTATTTCATACAACTTAAAGTTGTTCATAATAAATACTCTTCCCAAACCGGGGATGGATAAGAAATTCTGCAAGCTTATGAAAGAGATCTATGGAAATCTATACATACGAAGTATAAAACATACTTAATGATGCTAATAGTTTTCCAATAAGATTGGAGATGACAAGAATGTCTTCTTTCACCACTCTGATTCTGTATGGCACTAAAATTCAAAATAAAGCCATAAAACAAGAAAAAAATAAATGCACACATGTATATCATATTTTATTCTGTTTTTTTAAAGATTTGTTTATTTTATGTATATGAGTACACTGTAGCTATCTTCAACACACCAGAAGAGGGCATAGGACCCCAGTAGAGAGAGCTGTGAGCCACCATGTGGTTGCTGGGAATTGAACTCAGGACCTTTGGAAGAGCAGTCAGTGTTCTTAACCGCTGAGCCATCTCTCCAGCCCTTTATGTTTTTAAGACAGTCTCTCACTGGCCTGGAGCTCACAAATAGGAGGGGCTGGCTAGCCGGCGAGCGCCAAGGGACCAGCTATCTCCGTCCCCAGAACTAAAATTACAAGCGCATGCCACCACACATAACTTTTTTTTTTAGATTTTTTTTTTTAGATTTATTTCATCTTTTATTTCTATGTACTTGTGTTTGCATGCACAAGTTCCTTTGGATGACCTTAGAGGCCAGAAAGTGTCAGATTCAGACAGTTGTGAGCTCGCTGTCTGTCTGAATCCTAGGAACTGCAATAATCCAAGGAACTTTGCAAGAACTGCTCTTAACCACTGAGCTATCTCTCCACTGCCCCATCTCCTCTCCTCCCTCCCCCTGATGGTTTTCTGGTGTTCTTTATTTTTCTTGATATATATATATATATATAATATATATATTTATATTATTGTTCATTTTATTTATTTTATGTATGAGTGTTCTGCTGTGTGTACACCTGCATGCCACAAGAGAGTATGAAATTCCTTTATAGATGGTTGTGAGCCACCATGTTGGGTGCTGGGAATTAAAGTCAGGACCCCTGGAAGGACGGTGCTCTTTTTTTTTTTTTTTTTTTTTGGTTTTTCGAGACAGGGTTTCTCTGTGTAGCCTTGGCTGTCCTGGAACTCACTTTGTAGAACAGGCTGGCCTCGAACTCAGAAATCCTCCTGTCTCTGCCTCCCAAGTGCTGGGATTAAAGGCGTGTGCCACCACCGCCCGGCAGGACGGTGCTCTTAACACTCACATTTACAAAGTAATCATTTTCTGACTGATCTATCTCTCCATATCGTCCATATCTTCCCATACACACAATTTGTTGTTTGTTTTGAAATAGGGGTTCTCTGTTCTGGCTGGTCTCAAATTCATATAGATCTGTCTACCTCTGCCTTCCAAGTGCTGAGGTTAAAGGCATATACATGTGCCATCACTACCTGCCCCCCCTCTTTTTTTGTATATAAATTAGAATGGAAGAAGTCAAGTTGGGTGTGGTGGAGCACACCTATCATCCCAGGACTCAGGAGGATAAGGCAGAATGATCGCCAGTTGAGACCCTCAAACAAACCCCCTCAAAAAAATCCTATGGGGCTGGAGTGATTTGAGTAGGTTTATTCCCCATTGATTCATGTATTTGAATGCCTGGTCATTGGAAGTGGCACTATTAGGAGATGTAACTTTGTTGGGAGTAAGTGTGGCCTTGATGGAGGAAGTGTGTCACTATGGTGGTGAACTTTGAGGTCTCTTGTGTAAGCTCAAGCTATGACCAGTGTGGCATTCGAGTCTCCTCCTGGCTGCCTTCAGATCAAGATGCAGAACTCTTGGCATCTCCAGCACCATGTCTTCCTGGATGCAGCTGTGTTCCTGCCATGATAATAGACTGAACCTCTGAACCTGTAAGCCAGCCCCAATTAAATGTTGTCCTTAGAAGAGTTGCCTTGGTTGGGCTGGAGAGATGGCTCAGCGGTTAAGAGCACTGACTGCTCTACCGAAGGTCCTGAGTTCAAAGAAAAAAATCCCAGCAACCACATGGTGGTGGATCACAATCATTGGTAATGAGATCTGACACCCTCTTCTGGTGTGTCTGAAGACAGCTGCTGTGTACTTACATATAATAATAAATAAATCTTTAAAAAAAAAGTTGCCTTAGTCTGGTGTCTCTTTGCTTCCCTGTAACCCCCCACACTCATTTGTATGTAATTCTTCCAAGGTGCATATGGTCCGTAGAGGTGCTAGAGCGGTGGATCTCAACCTTCCTAATGCTGTGACCCTTTAATACAGGTCTTCATGTTGTGATGACTCCCAACCATAACATTATTTCATTGCACTTTATAAGTGTAATTTTGCCACTGTTATGAGTAATGTTATCTGATATTCAACCCTGTGAAAGGGTTGTTGGAACCCAAAGGGGTTTTGACCCCATAGGTTGAACCACTGTGCTAAAGTATACAGGATGTGAAAGGTTAACTGAAGCAGGGAACTCCATATACCCAGATTTCAGGTTATATTCTGGGTTGGGGTGGGATTTTTCAGCTGCTCAGGGACACCATACTCCTGTAGGCCCAATGAATTCTTTGGTTCACTCAGATGGATGGACTTGAATGGGATTTCGTCTTTGGCCTGTCACTTGGACTGTAATAGTTAATTGATGCTCATTCAACTCTCCAGGAAAAGACAATATTCACATAGTCTAAAAATTAGAAGCTAAACATCTCTGGGGGATTATTCCTTGGTCTACCACATTGGGCATTCTATTTTTGTGAAATTTTATGAAAATTGAACACTATGGAGACAGGAGGCAGATTGTTAGTTGTTTGGGTTAGGAGTGTAAACGAGGAAGGAAGACAGACACAATGGACTTTCAAGGAAGTTACTGTCTTTCAGACTTTAAGATGTCTATTTTATTAGCTGTAGTGACTCATGTCTATAAATCCAGACCCTAGAAAGCTGAGGCAGGAGAATCACCATAGTTTGAAGCCAGCCTGGCTCCACAGTACTACTCACTCACACACAAAGGACTGCCTAAAATGTACTTCCTTTTTTAAAAAAGTGTTTCCCGGGTTGGTGAGATGGCTCAGTGGTTAAGAGCACTGACTGCTCTTCCAAAGGTCCTGAGTCCAAATCCCAGCAACCACATGGTGGCTCACAACCGTCTGTAATGGGATCTGATGCCCTCTTTGGGTGTGTCTGAATACAGCATCAGTGTACTTCCTTATAATAATAGATAAATCTTTGGGCCTGAGCAAGCAAGGTTAACCTGAGTGAGAGGGGCAGACCGGAGGGAGCAGGTCGACCAGAGCGAGCAAGGTTGACTGGAGTGAGCAGAGGTCCTAAATTCAATTCCTATACAGCTACAGTGTACTCATATACATAAAATAAAATAAAATCTTTTTTTTTAAAAAAAGTGTTTCCCTATATGTGATGGTTTGAATAGGTTTGGCTCCCAAGGACTCATGCATTTGAATGTTTGGCCCATGGGGAGTGGCACTATTAGGACGTGTGGCCTTATTGGAGTAGGTGTGGCCTTGGAGGAAGTGTGTCACAGTAGTAGAATGAGAACCTCTTCCTGACCGCCTGCAGAAGACAGTGTCCTTTTGCCCTGCCTTTTCAGATCAAGATGTGGAACTCTCAGCTCCATCTCCAGAACCTGGAGCAATTAATCCTGGCACTCCAGAGGCAGAGGCAGAAGCCTAAAGATCTCTGTGAGCTTGAGGCCAGCCTGGTCTACAGAGCGAGTCCCAGGACAGCCAGGGCTACACAGAGAAACCCTGTCTCAAGACAAAATAAAACAAAATTAGTTGGAGGGATTGGAGAGATGCCTCAGTGGTAAAAAAGCACTTACTATTCTTCCAGAGAGACCATGGGTTCGGTTCCCAGTGCTGATGTGATGGCCTACAACCATCTGTAACTCCAGCTCCAGATCGAATACCCTCCTTTTGCCTCTGCAAGCAACAGGTGCATACCTGGTACACACACACACACACACACACACACACACACACACCACTCATACACATAAAATAATGTTTTTTAAAACTTAAAGATAACGAACTTGGAAGCTTCAGATAACAGTCCTGATTTGTGAATCATTACAGTTGCTTGATTGGCTAACTGAACATGCACGGGTCACGCCGCTTCTATCTTTCCCAATTCCAGTCAATAAAGACTCCTACTTGGGGAATACAGACTCGACACTCTCCACCTCTTAGCACCAAACATTGTTTTTCCACACGTGTTTGTGTTGTTTTTCCGTGACAGGGTTTCTGTGTGTCGCCCTGGCTGTCCTGGAAACTTACCCTGTAGACCAGGCTGACTTCGAACTCAATAGATTCGCCTGCCTTTAGCCTCTACAGTGCTGGGACTAAAGGTGTCACTACCACAAACCACTCGTGGTTTTCACACTTTTAAAGCATCTTGAGGTTGGTCTGTAACGGGCTTAGGCGATTGTCCAGCGTGAAAGCTGTCCATGACACGCAAAATAAACATTCTGCTCACAACCTTCGGCCAGGTTGGATACCCCTGGGGTGTGCCCAATACAATTCTATGTAACCCAGACACCCCGGTAGACACAGCACTACACTCCCCAAGTCCCTCTGAATCCATACGCGGGGCAGGGATGATATCAGGAACCGCCCTTTCTCTCCTGCCAGATGCAGGGCCGCACTAGCCCCCTACAGGACGACCCGGGTCACGCAATCTCCATTATCGGGAAGCGCCTCCATCTCTAGACCCCTCTAACCGGCTTGGGGCCTTTCTCGCTGGTACGTTAGGCGACACCCGAGGGCGGATGCTCCTCTAGCGCCAGGGGGCGCGCGGCTGCACCGGGGCCCTTCTGGCCTGCGGCGGCAGCTCGACTGCTCCGAGGCGGCCCAGGTGAACCCCTGCGTTTCTCCGCAACGTGCCGGGTACCGCTGGAGCGGCTACTACCATGGAGGTGCCGATGGGCACCGGGCCCCGGCAAGCTGGCGGAGGACTGGGCGCGACAAGATCCACGTCCTCCGGCCGCGCGGCGCGGACCGCGGAGATCCCCTGGGCGCGCTTCTCTGCCTGGCTGGAGTGCGTGTGCGTGGTCACCTTCGATCTGGAGCTGGGCCAGGCGCTAGAGGTGAGCTGATGGGCTAGATGACCCTCCAGAACTGTCTCGGTGCCTTTCCTTCGGCGGCCCGAACCTCTCCAGAGGCCCCTCCTCTCCGGACGTCCCTCCTCTCCCGATGCCCCTCCCCCTCGCGCTCCTCCCTTCTCTCGCCTGCACCCCTGTAGCTTTTTTCCTCCAATTCCTCCACGCTGCAGCGCGCGGTTTCTCTACCCGCGACGCCCACCCTCCAGGAAGCAGGACTCAGCCTTTTCGCCAGTAGCCTTCCTGCTTGGTCTAGGGTCCTCTTAAGATCCTCTCGGAATACTTTGTACCCTCAGGCTGACCTTTCCTCCGCTTCCTTCGACTAGTGAGTGACTAGCTTAGAGACCTCCTTTTTCCTATTGCCTGTCACCTCTCCAAGAGGAGCCTCTTCCTCAGAGCTCTAGGAACCCTTCACAGGCCAAGGAAGGAACGATCTCAAAAGCCTGACTGCCTATCCATCAATGTATCCAAGTATCTAACGTGAACCTTTCTTCAAAGAGGCAAAAATACCTCCTGCCCCTTGGTTGCTCAAGCCAGACTCCTAGGGTGCCCCAGCCCCCAGGTCTCACATTGGGTCTGTTGCAATCTCCAATGTCACTGGTAGTTCGCTTCTGGCTTTCCTGCTAAAAATCCCCCGTGGCATTCGACTTCAATTAGAATCAGATCCAGACCCTGTGAGGCCCTGCTTGGCCCTTGTGTCTTGAGCTCTTCTCAACCTTTGGCATCTGGTCACCAGCTGTGAGCAGTTGGGCAGGGCCTTAGGCTTTTGATGTGGTCTTTCTGTGGTCTGAAGGCCTCCATCCCTTACCCACCTACAAAGAAAGGCGGCTTCTCTTCTACTAGATAAGATGAAAATATCAGCCAGGCATAGTAGTGTGTGCAAACTCAGCATTTCAGGCGTGGGAGGGTGGGGGTGGGGGTGGGGGTGGTTGGTGAGGCAGAATGATTAGTTTGAGGCTAGTCTGAATTGATATAGTGAGTCCCAGAGGAGCCTGAGTTACAGAATTAGACCTTGTTGAAAGAAAAGAAAGAGAGAGAGAGGAAAAAAGAAAGAAAAGAAAAGAAAAAAGGAAGGAAGGAAGAAAGAAAGAAAGAAAGAAAGAAAGAAAGAAAGAAAGAAAGAAAGAAAGAGGATTTCTGAGTTCGAGGCCAGCCTGGGCTACAGAGGACAGGACAGCCAGGGCTATACAGAGAAACCCTGTCTCGAAAAACCAAAAAAAAGAAAGAAAAGAAAGAAGATTGGTATTGTGGCACATATCTTTAATCTAGTACTCTGGAGGCAAAAGCACGCTGATCTCTGAGTTCAAGGCCAGCCTGGACCAGGCAAGCCAAGGCTACATGGTGAGACTTTGTCTTTAAAAAAAGAAAAAAGGAAAAGAAAACAACAAAACAAAAACCCGCAAAACCACCAGAAAGATAAGAGGAGGAAGAGGAAAATGTTACAGGCTCAGTGAAGCCTTTGGCAGGTCCAGTCAAGATAATGTCTGTGTCCTAAAGGCTGTCAGCCCAAAGCAGGGACTGACCAACCACTCGAGGTCCACGTGGACGGAGGTGTGTCAGAGGCAGACCTCACTCTCAGAGGGACCTGTGAGAGCCTGAGAGGTGGTGAATGTAGCTGAGGGGAGGCTGAAAAGTGACCCTTGAGACAGCTGGGGCAGCATACCTTTATGTTTGGGAAACGCCGTGGCCCATATGATCTCTGAGAGGCTAGGGGTCTAAAATCTCTTAAACAGAGAGGTACACTTCTTAGAAGGGAGTCTAAGGCTCCTGGGAGTCCTCAGCCCTCTTTCCCGTACATTGTTCTCACCACAGACAATGTTGGCTCTTGTAGATGGCACCACCTGACAGAGGGTAGGTGACTTACCCTTGGTTAAAAAGTCCCACTTTCCGCTGTATAAATTCTTTCCTGTAGAATCGCAACAGAAATTGAGAGATTTTTCCTTTAACTAAAGAAGAAAGAAAACTTGGTGTAGTGGTACACACCTTTAATCCCAACACTCCAAGGCAGAGGCAGGCTTAACTCTGTGAGTTTGAAGCCAGCCTGATCTACATAGGAAGTTCCAGGACAGCCAGGACATGTAAAGAGACCATATCTCAAATAAATAACCTCCCCCCCACCCCCATGCATTCTCATGTCTTGTTCTCTAAAAGATAACCATTTAGAAACTTAATTCTAAGCAAATTCCAAAGGTTTTTTGGAGAAAGGATGCAGGGTTGTTTTATACAGGGTATCTTGTAGCCCAGACTAATGTTAGATTCATTTTGTATTCAAGGATGACCCGATCCTGCTGTCTCTACCTTATAATGCTGGGGTGACAAGCATGTACCTGAGCCTATGGAGTGCTGGGGGTGGGACTTAGGGATTTGTGCAGGCTAGGCAAGTATGCTGATAGCTATGCCCCCAGGCAGATTTTGTTTTTGTTTTGTTTTGGTTTGGTTTGGTTTTTTTTTTTTGAGGTATTGTCTTGTTGTTTAGATTTGGCTGCTTAGAATTCACTCTTTAGGCGAGGCTGGCTTTGAACCTGTAACAATGTTCTTGTCTGCCTTTCTCATGCTGGCCATGCAGGCATGCGTCGGCATACCTGGCCTGAAGGTAATCTTAAAGGCTATGTGGACCTGGACTCCTGAGCCTTTGCTGGACAGTGGGTGTTGGACTGTAGCTTGCTGAGTATTAGAGACCCACAGCCACGCCTAAAATGTCCCAGAGCAGTGACCTGAGTCCTTTCCAATCTCTGACGGTAAGGAGAAACCCAGCAGAGAGCCTATGGGATGGGTCATGCATATGACCCTCATTGTGTTTGCCTCTTGACTTTCCTCCTCACCCTAGACATCTCAGGGTTCTACAGACTTCCAAAGAGCTTTTTGCCCTGTACTCATTCACAGCTCAGCCCGACTGAGCCCAGGGTTGATTGTGGTAGGGGGATGTGGAAGAAAGACAGTCGCCTCCAGGAGATTCACCCAGGCTCAGCTAAGTAAGGATCGGAAGCAGGCGGTGAGACCGAAGACGACATTTCTGTTTCAGGTGACCCTTCCCTGTTGAAGGCAAAAAGTGGCCCACGGATGCATTCGTTCATCAGCCAATCAAGTTCTGAGCAGCCATCACCAGACAGGTCCTGCTGTGTCTGGGCTCAGCTTGCGGTTCATAAAAGCAAATGCAAATGTACAGTCTTGCCCGGCAGGTGTTAACCTTTTGCTAGAAGCAGAGGGTTTTGGGGGCCTGCAGTACTCAGAACTCTAGCAACCACACAGGGCAACCCTCAGCAGATGGGTGCACCAGAACTTACGTGCAAGACTGGGTATCTAGCTTTAAAGGGACATGGAGAGGATCAGGGGGGCTTGTGTTAGGGTACCGGTAGGTCAGCTGAAGAAAGGGCCTGCCTCTGCCATCTCGGTTCATCTGCGGTGTCCTCTGGCCAGTATGTCCAAAGAAATCCTTTCCTGTGATGTCTACAGTCTCCCAGGGGGAAGCTTTCACAGTCTGAGAACCTCTTTTACAGTTTTTGGTGGTGGCAGTGGTCGCCCCACCCCTAGACAGGGTTTTCTGTGTGGCCCTGGCTGTCCTGTAACTTGCTGTGTAGACCAGGCTGGCCTTGAACTCAGAGATCAGCCTGCCTCTCCAGTGCTGGGATTAAAAGGCATGAGTCATCACTGCCCAATATTTTTTTTCTTTTATTTTGTTTTGAGAGGGCGGTGGGGGAATGGAGGAGGATGGTCCTACTTTGTAGCCCTGCCTGTCCTGGTACTCACTATATAGATCAGGCTACCCTTGAACTCACAGAGATCCACCTGCCTCTGCCTCTGCCTCTTGAGTTCTGGGATTAAAGACATGTACCATCAATCAGTTTGTTGTCTTTTCTTTTTGTTTGTTTGTTTGTCTATTTTGTTTTGTTTGAGACTTTCTCGATGCAGCCCTGGCTGTCCTGGAACTCGCTCTGTAGACCAGGCTGACCTTGAACTCAGAGATCCACCTGTTCTGCCTCCCAAGTGCTGGGCATGCGCGGCAGCCACCACCACCACCACCATCACCACCACCACCACCTCCACTTGTTTTTAAATGTGTGGATAAGGCCAGGCATAGGGGCCCACACCTTCAATCCCAGCACTCAGGAGGCAGAGACCATGGCGGGAGGAGGAGGAGGAGGCAGGGAGACCCAGGAACTCCACTTCCAGGGGCTCTGATGTCCTCCCTTACCTCTAGTTTTTTTTTTTTTTTTTTTTGGTTTTTCGAGACAAGGTTTCTCTGTGTAGCCCTGGCTGTCCTGGAACTCACTCTGTAGACCAGGCTGGCCTCAAACTCAGAAATCCTCCTGCCTCTGCCTCCCAAGTGCTGGGATTAAAGGCGTGAGCCACCACCGCCCGGCTCCTCCCTTACCTCTATAGGACCCTGCACACACACACACACACACACACACACACACACACACACACACACACAAACTCTGGCAGCCTCCCATCTGTGCACATTCTTTTGTTTGTTTTTTTGAGACAGGGTTTTACTTCATAGCCCCAGCTGTCCTAAAACTCACTGTGTAGACCAGGTTGCCTTTGCTTTCATTATTATTATAAGTGAGGCTTTTTGAGGGAGGGGGTCACCTGACACAGAACCTTCTTCAGTCTCATGGCCTCTGCCTCTAAGTACTAGTATTGAAGACTTGTGCTACCATTCCGGTTTTCAGCTTGGTTTCTTGTATCACCCAGGACCACGGTGGTGGCACCCACTACAGGTTGGGCTGTCCCACATCTTTCACTAATTAAGAGAATGCACTACAGATGTGCCTGCTGGACAGACTTCTCAGTTGAGAGTCACTCTTCCCGATGACTCTAGCTAGCTAGTGAATGTCAAGTTGATGGAAAACCAGCAAGCACACTGGGTATACACGAGGGGTGAAGGCCACGGAGAAGAGGGTCTGATGTAAGACAGCATGCAGAGGAGGAGATCGTCACTGGGAGGCCAGAAGGATTGCCTGCCCTAGCAAACACATGCCTGTGGCCCTGCCAAGCTGTCTTAGTGGACTGTATCACTAAGGCAGATACAGCATCACCAAGTGCTCTGTCTTCCCCTGCAGCTAGTCTACCCAAGTGACTTCCGGCTCACAGATAAGGAGGTAGGTTCTGGATTTTTTGGGAATGGATGTCCCAGGGAGTGAGTCAGCCCTCACTGGGTTCTGTTTGTTTCAGAAAAGCAGCATCTGTTACCTGGCCTTTCCAGACTCCCACTCAGGTAGGTGGTCCCACACTTCCTAGACACTCACTCTGGGACTGGAAGGTAATGGGCCAAAAGATGGCAGGGCCCGGGCTGGGAGTATCTAGGCTCTAGCAGGCTCTCTGCAGTGTACAGGGTATTTATAAGGATGGACCCTCACCAGAGCCCCAGCTGCAGTAAGGTAGCCAGGTTCTCTAAAACCCATGGATAGCCATGTATATATACAAGCAGTCTGGTCTCCATGCCGCCACAATGGCTGTCTGGTGAGCACTGTGTAGTGTATTCTCCTGGCCCAGGCAGACTGAGTCAGGTTCCTTCAGGGAAACTGAAAGTGGTTCTCTATGTTGATTCATCCAAGGCCCTTGTGCTGTGTGTAGGATTAGGTTAGGAGTCTGTTGGGAAACCGATCCTCAAGTCTGTCTCCTCCTGAGTGAACATCTGTGCCAACAAAGGCCAGCCTGGTGCGCCCCCATACCACAGCCCTCACTCCTGACAATGGGAAGAGATTCTCCCTCCCTGGTGACAAGCATGGTGGGACTGCCTCTTTTCAGGGTGCCTCGGAGACACTCAGTTCAGTTTCCGTATGCGGCAGTGTGGAGGACAGAGGAGCCTCTGGCATGAGGACGATCGGTCATATAACAACAAGGCCCCCTTGGCATTGCAGGTAAGTAGTGGGGTGTCTCCAGGCTGTGAACTTGCTCTTAAGGCCCGTGGGCTTTGTGTAATGGACGCGCTGGCCAGGCTGACCCTGTGAGGTCAATGACAGTTGCAGGTCCTGCTGACTCTGTCCTGGGGGTCTCCACCAGGTCAGCTCTTGTGGGGTTCACCAGGACCACTAAAGTTGACTCTGTACGTCACATCTCCCTTGCTGGGCATCTGTGTGCTAAATAAGTCCTGGCTCAATGAGCAAAACTCTGAAGGGCCTTCCAGGGGTCTTGGAGCACTCTCATATTGACTAAATCCTTTCTGTATCAGCAGATGTCCTCTAGACTGAGTTAGCCCACTTTCTGAACTGGGGAATCCTAGATCCCACTGTGCTGGGCAGAGGGCAGGCCCTAGTCTCAGCGGCAAGTGCCTCCTAGGATCTCCTAGATTCTTAGCCCCCCTACAACACGTTTTTTTTTAAAGGCAGGGTCTCCCACATAGCCTTGGCTGTTCTGGAACTCACTACATAGACCAGGCTGATCTTAAACTCACAGAGATCCATCTGCCTTTGCCTTCTAACCCTAACTCTGCGTGCTGAGATTAAAGGCATGTGCCACCATGCCCAGTCTTAATGACCTTTGCTTACGTCACCCTGGATCTAGCTAACGCCCTAGGTATGCGTGACTAACACTGCACTCCTTATAGAGGGAGCCAGCACACTACCTGGGCTATGTGTACTTCAGACAGGTGAAGGACAGCTCTGTGAAGAGGGGCTACTTCCAGAAGGTAAGCTGCCTGCCCCTGTGGAATAGTGGTTCCTGGATAGGTAGCAAATGGTAGACAGCCAGAGAACAGCAGGTGAGGAGTCCTGAGCCTCCATGGGTTCCTGTCCGTCTGCAGCCCACCTGGGTAGCAGGACCAAGGAGGAGTCACTACTGGGCCCAGTACTTCCTGAAGCCCTTCCTTGCCTAATATGGCACTTGAGACCTTTCTGTCCTTGGGTCCCGACTATCTCAGCTCCTCAAAGTCTTGCTGGTCTCATCACACTGCCAGGATAAGGAACTTAGCCAGCCCACATTTACCTCTGAAGGTCCCGGGTCTAGTCCTAATCCTGTTGTTACCTGGGGCTATCTACTCGGTGGTAAAGGCATCAGGCTTTTTCTTGTCCAGTCCTGATACATGAGTTAGGGCTCTTCTGTGGCAGCTGTTCAATGGGGTGGCAGGGATGTGCTGCCCCAGGCGGCTGTGAGTAAGCATGGCTTCAGGGTTGCCATGGGCTCCTGAGTTATAGGAGTGATGTCTGTAGCTGAATGCCCTCTGATTGGCCCTGGCTCACCACAGTCTTTAGTGTTGGTGTCCCGCCTGCCATTCGTCCGGCTGTTTCAGTCACTCCTCAGCCTGATTGCCCCTGAATACTTTGAGAAGCTGGCCCCCTGCCTGGAAGCAGGTGAGTGGTCATCAGATGTGACCAACGTTGTCTCATCTCAGCCTTTTGGGGGGGCTCCTGACATTGGCCACCTGTGTCCACAGTTTGTAATGAGATTGACCAATGGCCAGCCCCAGTGCCCGGGCAGACCCTGAACCTACCTGTCATGGGAGTCGTCATTCAGGTGAGGGCCCAGTGAAGTGTAAGCAATGCTGGTGTTGGTGGGTGGAGATGCTCTACTCCCTTCCTGGCAGCTGCTTCCTTCCTCCCCAGGTGCGCATCCCATCCAGGGTGGACAAGCTGGAATCCAGTCCTCCAAAGCAGTGTGATCAAGAGGTGGGAAACAGGGAAGAGAGAGCTGGGCCTTGCCTGAGTTCTGATCCTGGGCTTGATGGTTGGCCCCTCTACCTCACCAGCTTATTTTGTGGGCGCCCAAACCTAGGCAAAGCCATGGCGGGTGGCTGGCATGTTTCAATACGGAGCCTGTGCTGTGGGGAGGGGAATGGCAGGGGAAGGAGCTGCAGAGGTATTGTCGGATAGAGTCCTCCCCTGGGCCTGACCTACCTTCCCTTCCCTTCTCAGAACCTGCTGCCAGCTCCAGTTGTCCTCACTAGCGTCCATGAACTGGATCTGTTTAGGTGAGCCCTAGAGGGTACCACAGCATACACTGTTGCCATGCAGGGCATAGCTTGCCAAGATGCTGCCTGTTTGAACCTTGAGACGCTTGCACACAAAAAGAAACCTGCACCCAAGAGTCTGACTTAGGGGAAATGGGGGAAGGTTGGTTCTGTGGCCAGGAGGGTTCTGGCCTAGAGAGGTTGTCAGGAAGACATGGCTCCGGGCGGTGGTGGCGCACGCCTTTAATCCCAGCACTTGGGAGGCAGAGGCAGGTGGATTTCTGAGTTCGAGGCCAGCCTGGTCTACAAAGTGAGTTCCAGGACAGCCAGGGCTACACAGAGAAACCCTGTCTCGAAAAACCAAAAAAAAAAAAAAAAAAAAAAAGAATAGGAAGACATGGCTCTCTGGAACTGCCCCTTTGTGCCTTCCTAGGTGTCTTCAAAGGAGCCTGGACTTTGAGATTATCTTGTTCCATTTTGGGCCTAACAGGAGCCAGGGCTTTAGTCTGGATGCATAAGAGGCAATAGTAGTAGCTGGGCCCTAGATTGGCAGGCCCCCCTGGGGCTTTGGATCTGCAACGGGATTTCCAGGTCCTCACAAGCAGGGTCCAGGTCACATCCCCTAGGCCAGCAGTTGCTCGGGTGGCCTGTCAGAACATAGGTGGTGGGTCTGGTGACCTGAGATATCACTTACACTGTGACCATTCTTAACTACTGTCTTTGGGAAGGGTAGTTTGTCCTATGCTCACATTAGCACCTTTGTAACAAAGCTGCCTGACTGCACCAGGTGCTTCCGGCCAGTGCTAACCCACGTGCAGACCCTGTGGGAGCTCATGCTTCTTGGGGAGCCCCTAGTGGTCCTGGCACCCTCACCCGACATGTCTTCAGAGCTGGTACTAGCCCTAACCAGGTACAAACTTTACTCACTAGACTGTCATGGCTGTGCCCGGTTGGTTACCCAGCCTTACACGGTCCTTGCTGCCTTCCCCCGACAGCTGCCTACAGCCCTTGAAGTTCTGCTGTGACTTCCGCCCCTACTTCACCATTCACGACAGTGAGTTCAAGGAGCTCACAACTCGAACCCAGGCTCCGTAAGTACATGTCCTCGCGCCTGCTTGCACACCACCCGCCCTAGGCCTGTCTCTGCCTCTTCTCTTTCTCTCTCTCTAGACCAAACGTGGTCCTGGGAGTCACAAACCCTTTCTTTATCAAAACACTCCAGCACTGGCCTCATGTCCTCCGAATTGGGGAGCCCAAGATGTCAGGTGAGAAGTCCAGGGGCGATGAGCCCCACCAGCTTGGAACCTAAGGTGGGGTTCTGTTCCCAACACCTCTGAGCCCATCTTAGGCAGAGCTGTGGGTACTGAGCCTTGGCTACTGGGTGTATTTCACAGGGGACCTACCTAAGCAAGTCAAGCTTAAAAGACCCTCACGGCTGAAGACCCTCGACACCAAGCCAGGTCTGTGCCTCCCCCTTGGGCTGCAGCCCCATCTACTCCAGTAAGGCCTGTCTGTTCTTGGTAGATTAGATTCCTCCAGTGGGGATGGCCAGGCCTTCTGACTCTCTCTCTTTCTATTCAGGCTCAGGATGGCAGGTGGTGGTGGTGGTAGGGCATTGCCTTCTTTAGCAGGCCCCTTGAGTCTTGGGATGAATGGGGTTGAGAGATGTGCAGGTTCTGTCAAGGGAATAGGGCTGTAGGCAGATCAGACAACCGTCTTCATCATCAGTCGAGCCGTGGGGGTGTGAAAGGGAGGCTGAACGGACAGCCACAGCTCTGACCTCCTGTCAGGCCTCTACACCTCATACACGGCCCACCTCCACCGGGACAAAGCACTGCTTAAACGACTGCTCAAGGTATAGCCTACTGGGTAGGGCCTGCACGCGATGACTCGGTGTGGTGTGAAGGATGCAGGGTACCAGCCGACGCTGAGACTCGGTCCCCTGCTTCCTCCTGCAGGGCGTACAGAAGAAGCGGCCATGGGATGTGCAAAGCGCTCTGTTGAGGCGGCACCTTCTAGAGCTCACACAGAGTTTCATCATCCCTCTGGTGAGACAGGCAGAAGTGTGCCAGCAATGGGCATGAGGGAGACCCGGTAGGGGTCAGTGATTGTCGAATCTGTGACAGGGCTTAGGGCTCGCTCGCGTTCATTGCCTGCCTCTTAACCCTCCAGGAGCACTACATGGCCAGCCTCATGCCACTACAGAAGAACATCACACCCTGGAAGGTGGAGTCCGGGGATTTCTGGGGAGGGCCAATTTAGCCCCCATACCGAGAAGGGAAGGTCTGGGACAGGTGTCCACAGGTCACAGAGAGGGTGGCTGAGATACAGGGCCACCAGGACACAAGGTCGACTCTGTGCCTGTCAGGCATCCCCCATAGGGCAGAGAAATTAGGATTGCAAGGAGGGGCACCAGCAGAACTCCTGCAGGGTTGTCCAGGGATCCGTCCCGAGTAGGGTGGGGTGAAGCTCTTTAGAAGAGGAGGACTGAGAGCATGGCTCTGTGGCACCCAGCTCACGTGACCTTTGTCTCAGAGCCCGCCCCAGATCTGCCCCTTCCGCCAGGATGATTTCCTGCGAAGCCTGGAGCACGCGGGACCCCAGCTCACCTGCATCCTCAAGGGAGACTGGCTGGGCCTCTACAGGTGGGAAAACAGGCCGCAGTGGGTGCCCCCCAGTTCGCTGGGCAGCTCCTCAGCTGCCTCTCACCCTCACAGGCGTTTTTTCAAGTCCCCCCATTTTGATGGCTGGTATCGGCAACGACACAAGGAGATGGCCCAGAAGTTGGAGGCACTACACCTGGAAGCTATTTGTGAGGCGGTGAGGGAAGGCAGAGGGGGGTTGGGGACAGGGACAGGCCCAGGGTAGGCTCGGTGAGAAGAACCGGACGGACGGAAATGTTCCTAACAGGACATCGAGGCTTGGATGAAGGACAAGTCAGAGGTGGAAGTGGTCGACCTGGTCCTGAAACTTCGGGAGAAGCTGGTGAGAAGCTTGTGTTGTCCCGCCCCCACTCGCCAGGCCAGAAGCGTGTCCACCCCTTACTACCGTTGTCCCTCCAGGTACGGGCACAGGGCCACCAGCTCCCTGTGAAGGAAGTGACACTGCAGCGGGCTCAGCTGTACATCGATACAGTTATTGGCTCCCTGCCCAAGGACCTGCAAGCAGTCCTGTGCCCTCCCTAGGACAGGGCCAACTTGTGTGGTCCTGGGGGCCTAAGTCTGCCAAGTTCCCTCTCCCTTAAAAGGCGGGCCTCCAAGCTGGGGCTCCCAGCCCTGGGCTCATACCTCGGCTTCAGTCCCTTCCCAGAACCACCCTTGTCCCAGCAGTAAAATGACATTTGGAACGACAGTCTGGTGCCTGACTACCAGGGGATTCTGGGCTGGCCCTGCCTGGCTTCTTCCCGGGGCCCCACTTGCCCTCCACAGTTGGAGGTGGGAGTGGCCCAGTAGCCCTCACTGATGTAGGTGCCTTTACCACCTGCCCCCTCCAGGCTCCATCTGCCCACACTCTAGGAAGCTCAGAGAAGCCGGAGGCAGCTGCCAGGGCCAGCCCCTTTCCTTTACACCCCACTCGTTCTGCAGAGGGATGGGGACTTTGCCTAGGCGGCTACTAGAGAGGGCAAAACCTCTTTGTCCTATGAGGACCTAAATCTCCTTCCTGCTGGGATTGGTCAGGAGGAGAGAGTAAGGGATGGTGTGGGGGCCTGGCACCCCACTTGCTAAAGCAAGCCGAGGCTGTTCTTTGAGGTCTGCACCACGGTCCTTGTTCCCTCTCTTGGAACACCCCCTGAACACCTGCTCCATGTGCTTCGCCCGGGCTGCCAAGGGATACTCCAGCTTTCCCCCTGAGTCTGCCCCTCCCCTGAAGCTTCAGTGGCTTTGGGCTATAGCCTGACGCTATGGTCTCTGCTGTCTTGGGCTTAGGGTACAATTGAGCCCTTAGGCAGGGGTATCTCTCGTTCTGTGCTCTTCCTGAAGAGCTAAAATGCCCAGGGGCCTAAGTCTGCCAAGTTTACCTCTCTCCCTTCAAGGCTCTAGCTTGGCTTCAGACCTCCCCGCCCCTCAAGAACCACCTTTGTCCTAGCAGTAAAAAAAAAAAAAATGATATTTGGAACTACAGCCTGGTCCCTGAATGTTGGATTCTGAGCCGGCCCTGTCTCACCCCTTTCCTGGATTGACGCTGCGGAGGTCCAGGACCGCTAGTGCTGGGTACAGTGTGTTACAATGTTACAACCTAGTACCAAGACCTGGCCCTGGGGGTGGTCCAGACTGAAGCCAGGACTCAGGGCTGCAACCAAACCCCAGTTGAGTATCAGAAACCTGTAGGTGGGTCTCCTGACCACTTAGACTCCTCTGAGGGACTAGGCCATGTGGGTTCACCATCGGGCAGTGTCAGGCAGTAACAGAGAAAAGGGGCATTCAGAGAGGATGGGCTGTACACCCTGTGATGCATTAAAGGGGTGCAAAGTCAGGTGGTTTAGAGCTGCGTGGCGAGCTTTTGCTTTCTTATAGAGCACCCAAGTAGCATGGGCGTTACCTGTTCTGGGTTCTTTGGACTCCTGAATCAAACCTCAAGTAATCAAACCTCAAGCCTTGCCCTTCCCCACTGATCCTGGCTAAGCCAGACACAGCGAAGGTATTCCAGTGTTAACAGTTGTCAGCACTGTGCCTAGATCTTTGTGTGTGCTCAGTCGTTTACCCCTGACCTTAGCCTACGACGGCTTGTCTCATTGTCTCCTCTACAGGTGAGCAAACAGACAAAATAGATCGGTGAAGGTACGTAGTGACCTAGGTCAGTCTAATGCAGTATTCCCGGATGTGACCAGTTAGGAGATTGAGCAAAGGCAGGTTGAGGTAGAGACCTTGTCATTAGGAAGAATGGTGTTGGCACCCCTGGTACCGAGATGCCAGCCTCACCACGCAGAGCCTGGTCTCTAAGGGATCTTCAGAAACATGGCACCATCCGTTGTGACAGCTGGAGCTCTAGGCTGTGGGGACTAGCTATTTGGAGTCTGCAGAACTGTGCCTTCAGTGTGCCCAGCCTCCTATCCAAGTGTACAGTGGCCAGGTCTAAGCCTCCCCGGTCCTAGCGGCTCCACCCTAAAATGCACATCTCAAATACCACCGCAATGTGTCTCTCATGGTTTTCACTTGACTTTCTGAAGGATATCACACAATAGGCTTCAGGGTAGCCCCCCTTCCCCATAGACCTCAGCCACCATCAGCCTAGGACTCTAACCAGCTTCTGCCTGGCAGTTGGTCCTCCTCAGAACACTGGACATGGGAATCAGCAGACAGATTTGGGGGAGGGGTTGGAGGGGGTAGGAGGCTATGGACACACAGTGCTGCCTAGGGCACAAACCCAAGGCCGACACACAGGAATGAGGAAAGTTCCAGTCTCTTTGAGGGGTTGGTCCTGGTTACTCGGTAGAGTACACAGCCTGGGGCCTCCTACCAGCTCCGTCCTCTCTCACTCTCGCTCTCCCAGGATGGGATCAACTGAGTTAGTGCAGCTTCTGCATAAAGTATCCTCAAGCCCATCTCTTCTCATCCATGCCAAGGGCAGAGGCTCGAGGGAAGGAGAGACAGATGGCTCCAAAGAGGTGCTCCCCTCCCCCAGCCCAGAGGGCCCTTACAGTTGAGATGCCTGGATGGTGAAAAACTAATCCTGGAGGCTGTGGTCCCCAGAGCTCCCTTGTGAGGCAAGTTGGAGAGAGCTGTGAGCCGGCATTCAGGGGATCTAGGAGGGTTGGGTGGAGGTCATGAGGCATCCAGCCCCAGGGACAGACCGGAAGGACAGGAGGACTCTTTTACCCTCCAGCTTCCTGCCTTCTATTTTGAGACCTTACTCAGTTCAGAATACTGGCCTTCCCACAACTTTGTTATTAAAATATCTTTTTTGTTATACAATACTTGTCTTTTAATATTTTTGATACAAAGTTTGCAGCACTGTTACTGGATATATTGGAGTCTCTCTCTCTCTCTCTCTCTCTCTCTCTCTCTCTCTCTCTCTCTCGCGCGCGCGCGTGTGTGTGTGTGTGTGTGTGTGTGTGTGTGTGTTGGGGGTGTACTGTTGAAATCACTGGATATTTTGGAGTCCTGTGTGTGTGTGTGTGTGTGTGAGAGAGAGAGAGAGAGACAGAGAGAGAGACAGAGAGAGAGATCAGGGGAGTACTGTTGAAATCACTGGATATTTTGGAGTCCCTTGTATGTGTGTGTGTATGGGGGGGTGTTGGGGGTGGAGGGGGGAAAGTGATTTGACCAAGCCTGGCTGCTTTGAGATGGGACAAGTTCGACTTCCTTAAAGAAACAGTGAAGTCCTCAGATTTGTGAAGTTTCCAGGTTGGGAAAGGCATAAGAATTGGGGCAGATCCCCAAAGCTGGGGAGATGCCTGAGGAAATAGGAAGTAGGCAGTATTCAAGGAGGGCAAATCTGGGTGGAGGAGAGATATCCCTGGGTGGATGTGAGCTGGGGTTTGGGGACTAGTTCCCCAAACTTGTCCTGAGACATCACCACCACGCTACAAAGGCGAGGGACCCCAATATGGACAACTTGGAAGCCAGAAGTAGGAACCTTAGGGTATTGTCCTACCCTATAGGTATTGAACACTTGGGGGTCGGTAAGACCTAGATATGTTGGGCCGGGAGACCGGGAAGGAGGGCAGTGAGGTAGAGTTCCAGCTATGAGAACATCCATAAGAAGACCGAGAGGCTAGGATTCGGAAGAAAGAATCAAGGGTTCAGCAGCTCTCACCCTCGGGGATGGGATGAGCGCTTGGTCCGCCTGTTGCCAAGTCTGTTGCCAATCTAGTGGTGCGGTTCCTTGGGCCCCGCCCATCTCAAAGAGGACACTTGAGGCCTCGATCTGGCCTAGGCGAAGCCACCCACTGGTGCCGAGCCGCGTGCGCCATTCAGTTCGGCCTGGGGCACTCCCGGGGTGGTGCCCAGCCTGAGCGAACTCCACTGATGACGGGGCAGTGGAAGTTGCGGGGGGGTGGGGTACGGGAGACAGGATCGCTGCAGGCAGGGAGCGTGGATTGATTGCTACAGGGCGCGAACCTCCAAGCAAAGCGCTGTGCTTAAGTGGCTCTGAGCCGAGGGAATCGCGGGGTACGCTAGGGACGCCAGCAGCCCCTCCTTCCCACCCTCTACCCCGTAGTCTCGTCCCTCCCTCTCGCCCGCCCCTGTCCTCCCCGCCCTCCTTCTCCCCTGGCGGGGGCGGGGCCGGCAGCTCCCGCGCGCTCCGGCCCCTCCTCGGCCACACAAAGGCCCGTCTCCATGGCAGCCGCGCGGGCCGGAGCGCAACGCAGAGCGCGGCCCCGGCGCCATCGAGCGACGACTGCGGAGGAGCAGGTACGGCACTCGGGGACGGGAACTGTGGGGGCGTCGCGCAGGCCCAGGCTTCGCGGTCCACGCCACTCGGCCTCGGCCTGCGCCCCCGGACGCGGGGGTCTTAGGGCAGAGCCGCTGCGCGGAGGGCGACGCGGGCCTGCGTCTTTACCCGGTGTCTGTCTGTCTTTCCAATCGGCTGGGCCTGGCTGCTTCTGCCTCACCGGTTGGCGACGAGGCCCTCTGCGCCGAGATGTTGGGAGACTGGTCTGGCAGGCAGGGTTCCCGCGACCCAGTGGAGCTGCACCCGACCCGGTGTAGTTTCAATCCCTCCCTCGCGGCCGGCGTCCCTACCTCTTCACCGCCGAATCGATGGACCAGAGCGAGTCATCTGTGTCCTGCGGGACCTCCAGGCCCCAGTTCTCAAGCTAAGCTTGCTCAGACGCCGGGCTCTGCTGGGGTGCCCAACCAAAGCAGCCCCCACACCTTCTGGGACAGGGAACAAGAGACCGAGAGAATCAACACCCAGTAGTACCTGGTGAGGCCCCACGCCTCCCGGCAAGGTCTCCTCCACAAGTTTCTAGTGTAGCTCGTTGTTGTGTTTGGAGAGACATTTAAGATTCAGAGGGCTTAGAACTTGTGGATGGTTTTTCACAATCTAGTTCTTCACATCCATATATCTTCTTCAGGGAGATCTCACTGCTTCCTCGGGTCTGACTGTGTGGCAAGTTTGTGTGTGTGTGTGTGTGTGTGTGTGTGTGTGTGTGTGTGTGTGTGTGAGGGTCCTTTCTCCCTCTCTGGGGGCTTCTGAGCCTAAGAATCCTAGAGGTTCTGGCCACGTCATTTAATTCCTTTTTCCTAGTTCCTTGGAGAAGGCAGGATTGTGGCTACCATGGTGGTGGTGGTCAGAACTGTAGCTGAAGCCAGGTCCCAGAGCCAGTGTCCTGTTCTGAGGAACGGAGGCCCTCAGGGCCCTCATTTGCTTTGGGGAGTGCCCCCTCTAACGTCTCCCTTCAATCTGTATTGATGGTTTTAAAGCTGAACTTCTCAGACTGCCCATAAACACCTTGAGGGTAGGAGCTGTCAGCTTGATCCCACACCCGGAATGTCATCAGAAAGTTGGACTGTCAATAGCATTGAGTCCTTGCTCTTTGGTCAAGAGGTGAAGTTCCTAGGAAGGTAGGGCCAATGCGTGAGGTGTTTTGTGGAATGTGCCAGACCTTATTGTGTTGTATGGAAATTGCTTGAGAAGACTAATAACCAGGTAGACTACAGAGTTTAGGCCACCTAGTCTCTCACACCCTCCCATGGAAGTGGGGAGGCCTGAGGACTGGCCAGAGGTTTCTAGCCCCAGGAGCTGAGGGAAGTTACTTAGAAAAACAAGAGTTTGGAATGTGAGTTCCCCCCTCCCCCACGGGCTGCCTGCCAAGGAGGAATTATTTTGGATTATCCAGCCGAGTCCAGCGAGAGTCCAGCTACCCAAAGACGAGGCTTCAGCCGAAGGGGAGGTTGAAACAACCACGGGAGAGGGACCCACTTCCGGGCTGTGAGTTGAGAACCCCAGGAGGGCGGGGTCGAGAGCTCCAGGAGGGGCGGGGCTGGCAAGTCCAGGCAGTTCCACCACCTCCCTCCCTTGGCTGCTCAGACCAGTCAGGGGCGGTGTAGGAGGGCATGTGTCACCTTGGGTTGGAGAAGGACCTCAAGGTCGGCTCCTTTGTAGGCCCTACCCAACCTGGAATATACTCAGGCTCCTCTGAGAAAGCTCGAGGGGGTACTTTATAGACCTATCTGGAAACCACTCAGACTATGTTTAAGGATACCTTGGATGGGTCACACTCCAGCAGAGACTCGTAAGGAAGCACATCCCTGGGGTCTTTACTGGAGCTGAACGGCAGGCTACCTTCTTGCCTTCTCACTGACCAGAGGCTCACTGAGGGACTGCCCCCTTCTCGTTGGGATGCGATACTGGTCAGGACATCCCACAGGTGGACAGATACGGGCCCTACGAGAAACCACTGGGATGTCCCTAGGTTGGCTCCTGAGGCTTATGGCTACCCAGGAGCCTGCACGGAGACCACATTGGGAGGGAGAGCCCTCGGCTGATGCCAAAAGCAGGAAGACTAGGGACTTGGCCCTGGCCCCTGTTAGTGGAGCAGAAGAGATTGGATTGGAAGGGATTGAGCTGGGCTGGGCTGGCAGCCCACAGTGGCGACCATATGGCCCATGTCCCCTACCAGATCTGTAGCTATTCTAGAACATCCCCATGTCATATCTTCTGCCCGGTACCTCTCCTGATGGTTAGTGCTAGTGGTCCCTCAGGGATGTTGGGTCCTTGCCTAACTAAGGGTCACTGGTGGAAGGATCTTCTAGCACTGTCCCTTGCTTGTCAGCTAGGCAAGACTATGTGCATATCTCTCAGTCCCAGAGGACTGTCACCCTGCAATCAGACACTCCTTACATCCCCTCCTATCCCTCATGTTGCTTCCTGTGTCCGGCTTTACTCTTGATATTCAGAGAGCAAGCGTTTTGTCCCTATTGAGGGCCTCTTGTAAAAGGATTGGCTTGGTGAGGACCAGGAGGTAAGCTGACTGGAACGCCAACCAAAGCTTTTGGTATCCAGGCGCTGGCTAGCTTGTGGATAGGACTGAGGCTGCCCCTACTTGCTTCACCACCCTTCTGTGCCAAGCCATTGGGTGATTAGATAGGGGGTAGGAGTTGGGTAATCCCCCCCCACTAATGGCTGTTTGTGTTTAGGGTGGGGTTGTGGGTGGGGCGGGGCTGGTTTCTGACTAATTATAGACTGGGAAGGGCTGAAGTGTATGTGTGTGTGTTGGGGGGGTTGGAATAGGGTAGTAGGAGCTAATGCCCCAGCTCTCCTCTTCCCAGACCTCATGTGACTCCTCTTTCTTCCTCTCCATGGTTTCACATCCCCTGACACAGTTTCTACTCCTGCTCCCAGCTGAGTGAGGCTAACGCTCCCCTCTGTTGACACATAGCAAGGACTCTGCCCTTTTCTGAGCTCTCTGACTACAGGCGCTGCCTCTGGAACACCCCACTGACCCTTCTACCCTATTAGAGCATCTAAAAGGATAGGAGGGGCCCCTGCTATCCTGTACCCCAACCCAGAGGGGCCTTCCTTCCTCTGACATTCATGAACCCGGGACAGTGATTGGGCTTAACTCCTAAATGGAGTCCAGGTGGTCGAGGATGGCGAACTCGCCTTGGAGCAGGTCTGAACCAACTTCACAGTGACAATCTTGTCTTAGGGAAGGGCCCAAGCTGGTCCAAGACTTAGCTGGTAGCACTATTTCCTGTCTTTTGTCATTCTCTGGTCCCGCCTCAGCAGCCCAGCGTCCCATCCCCCAACCTGGCTTGTTGCCTTCCCTGTCGCTGGCAGCCTTCCCTCGGGCGTCCCCAAGGACTGGCTGAGTTCACACCTGAGCTGTCTGGGGTCCCAGTGGACTGCACACAGAAGGGGCTCAACCTAGGTTGGGACACTGTGCCTGGGGGCAGGGCTGGGCTTGATGCCCATACCTCTCTTCCTCATCTCCCCCAGGTCCCTGGACCTCAGAAACCCAGCAGTTCCCCATTCTGGTGCCAGCTGGGTGCTGGCTCCCTGACTTATGGACAGGAAAGGGGAAAGGCCCCAGGGGCATACATAGCCTTAGTTCTAACTGCAGCCCAGCAGCTTGATCTGGGGTCTGTCTTGTCTGGACTCAGGGATCAGGCAATGAATTGGAGGTGTGTGTGTGTGTGTGTGTGTGTGTGTGTGTGTGTGTGTGTTCTTCTGGCACAGCTGGTCAGTACTTCCTTCCCCTGAGGAGGAGTCCTTGGTGAAAAAGAAAGGGAAAAAAACTTTGAAGTTGGTCTTTCAGGTGTTTACCTGTATCAAGACAGCTCTTGGGAGCTCATCGGAGACCATGTAAGAGGGTCTGCCGGTGGGCAGCTAGCTAGAGCTCTCTTTCCACAGGGCTGCGCTTATCCATGGCCTCTGAACCAGCATACCACCTGTGTGGTACTGCATCGATCCACCTGTAGAATTGATGGGTTCGTGCCAAAGATCTGAGGGATGCATTAGAAGCTTATTAATTTTTTTTTCTTTGTTATTTTTGAGACAGGATTTCTCTGTGTAGCCCTGGCTTCCTGGAACTCAAATCTGTAGCCCAGGCTAGCCTCGAACTCACAGAGATGTGCGCCACTGCCCGAGAGAACTATTTATTCAGTCTTTTCATAGGAAGAACGCCTCTGTTGCCTTTGGTGCCGCATCACGTGTGGACGTTTTCGCTGGGCCATTTCAGAGTTCCTTGGTCAATGGTAGAAAGAAGGTGCTGTAGGCAGCATGGGTGACTGTGGCTAAGTGGGTGTTCTGTGATTGACACATGGCCCACTGGGACTGTCACTCCATCCTCCATTGTTCTAACCTTTAACCTGAGCAAGCTCTTAGGACAGCTCCCGCACAGCGTGTGGGTGTGTGTTGGGAGGAATCCAGTGGCATTTGTGCAGTGCAGAAGCTGAGGGCCCTCTGCCCCCTTCGTGGAAGATAGCAGCTACCTTGGGACACAGAGAGTCCTACCCCACTCCACTTGATACCAGGCCCCCCTTCCCTGCCCAGCAAATAGGAGAAGCTATTTTAAATTGAGCTGGGTAATCTGCCAGGGGTGAGGGGCGGCTGGAAGAAAGGAAGGGGCTCTAGAATGACCTGCTCACTCTTCCGGCCTCAGAAATAGTTCCCTAGACTGGCCTTGGGAGAGGAAGGTTCAGCTTCTCTGCCTCTTCCTAACAACAGGTCTGATTTGGAGTATCACCCTGGGAGGCCTCAGGGCCACAAACCTATGTCAGGATTGGGGAGGATCAAGGCAGCACCTCCCTTGATCCAGGAGTGCTTCCTGGAACACACCTCTTCACTTCTTCCGGGTGTCCCTTACAGACTTCTAGAGGACTCCAGGGGGAGTCTGGTGTGTCACTCTTCTCACCAAACAGGAAAGAACTGGGTCTAGGGGCTCCAAATTCCCAACCCCATGTTCATACCTTCCACTCCGAGCTGGGCATTTCCTCCTTGGAAAACCCCAGGCCATCTTCCCTCTAAGCCCTGAGTGCTTGGCTCATTGTGTTTCTTGGACATGGGGCACTGCTCACCATTCTGTCCTCAGACTCTTCCCAGCACTCCATAAAGTACCATGCGCCTGCTAGGTACTTAATGTGGATAGAAGACTCACCAATGAACAGCTCCCTCCCTCAAGGGCCCCTGCCCTCCCAGCTCCAACAAATGTCTTAGGGCATCCTGGGATGACCCCAGTATTGGGACCTATGTGTATCCCACCTTTTCAAAGCCCCTTAATTCGTGCTTGGGAATTGATTTTAGGTGATGGGGTAAGACCTTCCTGCTGGCAGGAAACTGGCAACACCATGGACATATGTGTGCCTGTACATGTGTGGTCATGTGTGAGTGGTGGCTGGCACCCAGGTTTGGCAAAGTGCCCTAAGCTAATTGTAGGGTTCAACTGTGATGGGGGAGGAGGGGCTGGGGTGACCGATGAGACACTGACAAGCTGACAGGGAGATTACAGGCCTTGTTGGCTCCTCGCTCACTCAGGCCCTCACCCATCCGCCCCCGTGCCACTGAATCGCACCCCTCAACCCCCACCGCGGCTGACTCCTGGCAGGGACTCTGTGGAACTGGTTCTGAGCAGCAAACTCCTTCAACAGCATCTAGCCGGTTCTTGGGTGAGCTGGGAAAGGAGAGAAGAGGTGTAAGAGGGGCAGGAGTGGAGAAAGGTGGGATAGGAAGGTAAATAAACATTGCAACCAGCAACTCAGGGTCCTCGAGTCCCCATAGAAGACTTACTATTCCTATGGCTGGCATCTAACAGGACCCATTTGTACCCTCCCTTAGTTTGTTGAGTTTGGGGGTCAGGGGTCCTCCAGGAGCACAGTAAGTCGACAGAAGGTGACTTGTTGCAAAATGATGAATCTGGAGACTGGTAGTGTAGACATGTAAAGAGGGGATCCTAGAGTTGGTGGGGTACAGTCATCCCCAGGCAGGACACAATGTGGTGACTGGGTCTTTACACAGAGGAAAGGGAAAAACATTGGTGACAGAGGCCAGCCAGCGCAAAGGTTGACCGTGGTGTGGGGCACTCACACAATATACATAGGCTGCTGCTGGTTCTGAGGGAAGAGGAGGCTTAGGAAAGTCCTTTGGCTCAGGGGGAGAGGGAAAGCGAGCGGACCGGAGCGGAGAGTCTGGACTGGGCTAACCAAGAACCTGGAATGGGGTGTAGGGTAGGTAGGGTGATCTAGGGGCTTGGACTGGTGGGGAAAGGCCGCAGCCACCCTCTGCCTGGGAGGCGTCCTTGTGTGGAGCCTTGACTCAGCTTAGCACAACAGCCTTTCTCTAGAGCCCCACCCCTGCTCCAGGTCAGGTGGCGCAGTTTCCTTAGGGCTGGGTCTTCCCTCGAGGAGTCTGGGCGGATATCCCCGTGGTTTGGCCTGAGGCTGCTTGAAGGCAAGGTCGTGCCTGGTTTGCTGACCAAGGGGGCCCGAGGCCTGGGACTGACCCTGGGCAGGGGCGGAGCTATACTCAGTGGGGCGGAGCCGCGCATTGCTTTCCTTCCCCGGCTGAAGGACTTAGGTAGGTAATGGCCGGTCCTGCTTTCTGCTGTTTCTGATACCAGGTTAGCACCGCGAGGAAATGGCTCTTGACTCTTGACAGTTGCCTCTGCTGTCATTGTCACCCGAGGTTGGGCTCCCACCTGCCCATCGCCTTGTGAGTTTCCCTGACCTGGTGAGGCTCGCGCCAAAAGCTCAGTCCACGTGTTCCCTTTAGGTGTGCGTTGGGGTGCAGGGCCAAAAATGTGGAAGCAGACCTGAATAGAGCGCGGGGGTGGGCCGATCCCTAGGTTCCAGGGCCGTGGGCGTGGCCAGGTCCCTAGGGGAGCTTCGGCCGCGCGTCCTCGCCCACGTCTGGGGTCCGCCTCCTGTGCAGTTCCCAGGTAACCGTCTTTGCGATCCCGGAGGAGTCTGGCGGAAGCGGCGCTGAGGGAGGGGGTGGCCCTGACACCTGGGCCTGTCTATGAGCAATGAGGCCAAGGCTGGCTCCGGGGTGCGGGGACTGACCCAGCCTCCGGGACTGTACTCTGACCAGGTTGCCAGGTGGGTGGAGCAGGGTCCGCGGGCACAAGCCGCGTCCCCCTCGGGGTCTTCTCTGCGATCGCCGCGTCGGTTCGAGTACGACACGGTCTCTGTGGCTGCGGTACTCCGAGAGACGTCGAGCTCCGCACAGACCCTTGCCGCAGCCCCTCCCTCGGGCTTGTTTTGAAAACAGCGGAGGCTTGGATTTGCGGGCGCCGCGGCCTGTTTTGTCTCTTCTGATTTGTTTAACGCTCGCAGCTAATTGCAGATTTTCGTAGCCTTCCGAGAGGACGCCCCGCCTCATGGCTGCCAGCTGCGGCGGGGGAGGGGCAGCGTCGCTTTCTCTGAGGCCCAGGGCCCCGAGTGTGATCCGCTGCTCGCTCTTCAGGCGCCCCTGTCCGGGGCTGAGGGGGGTGCAGTTCCCACCCTACTTGTTAGAATCCCGGCTTTGGTGGAGACCGTTTCTTTCTCCCTGCCAATCCCTGGTGTCTCTGGTTTGTCGTCTTGGTCCCTGGAGGGACCGACGCTCTGCTCTCCCGTTGGACCACACTGCCTCAACGTTGATTTGGTCTGAGCCTTAAAAAGCCATTCATACTATTAATAAGATATTGAGAGGAAAGGAACCCCAGCTCTATCTGACCCTGCCCTGTGAGGCTGTTTTAGGGAACTCAAACTAGCCGCCTGCAATCTCTGTGTCATCCGTACTGCCCAGCCCCCATCCGATCCCCCCCACCCCCCGAATCCGCATCTAGGGAGCCTAGGCGAGAAGAGGAACCTAAAGAAGAAAAGGGCATCCAGCTGACCAGGGGCTTTTGTTGCTCTCCAAACCGTTCTGGATGTACAAGAGACCCAGACCCTTGTTGATCCTCAGAATTCTGGCTGAGGCGAGGCTGTTAAGATTCAGACCTGGGAACTGGCACCGACGCTCTTGATCCTCACACTGTATTCCCATTGGGCGCCCCCCCCATCCCTGAGTCCCACCGAGGGATCCCCTAGAGAAGATCATAGAGGATGGGTGACTGTGGTCAGGGTGCTGGACGATAGTTGCCCAGCTCTCTGAAGTGGGTATTGTTACACCCAACATGCGTATGGGAAAATTGCACAGAGCAGCTTTGTAAATAGCCCATGTAACTCTGCCAGAAAGAGGCAGCGCTGGATTTGAACCAGAGTAGTGTGCTCTTGAAGTAAATTTCCTAGTAGCCAGTTCTTGAAGACAAAGAACTCGAGACAGAATTCTTTGTCTGGGCTAGTGGTGGGGGCCACTCCTAGGAGACAGAGATGGCTGGTTGGGAACATCAGCCCAGGATGCTGTGGTGACTTAAAGGGTAGCGGTGAGGTTAGTTTCATGTCTAAGAAGTATAAGCCCAGAGGATCCTGATAGAGCAGACTACAGCTGGCTAGTGGACCCTGATTGGTCAGTGGAAGGTCCGTCAGTCCCTTTGAAGTATGTATGGCAAGTTGCTTGGAAGAGGTCAGCCTCCTTTGGCTTTGCCTTCAGGAGACTCCCAATAGGGAACTGGGGCCTAGATGATCTACTGTGAGAAGTCTAGAACTGGAGGAAGCTCAGGGACAGGGCTCAGAGGAAACCAGAGCAGCCCCCAGGCACAGAGAGGTTGCAAGTGAATTCTCAGGGGGCTGACACTGTCCTGTGGTTTGCCTGCTGTGTGTGTCTGAAGAACAGTCTGTGGTTGGTTCATGTCACAAAGCCTGTGTTTAGTCCTGAGGGCAAAAAAAGATGCCCTCAGCTCCATGCAGCCTCTTGTAGGGGCTGGGGACATTGCAGCGTGGGGCCTGATAGTCTACTTGGACTCACCATAGGTCCAAGCGTGGGTCAGTTATCTGAGGAAACTGGCTAGCGGAAGCTTGGAAAACTGCTACACAGGACAAGCAGAGAGTCTCGGTGGGGTTAGAGGCGGACAGCGCCTAGAAGAAGTGGTGTCTGACCTACAGCTTTGTATATCTTACCCCCGACCCCAAAGTTCCAAGAGTTTTCAGGTTGAGTTGAGAGCTTTTGAGAACCCAGGAGCTAGCACACTGGTAGAATTGGGTGGGATAGGTTCTTAGTAGGTTGGCACAGACCCTTTGCCATGCAGTTCCCCCCCCCCCGCCCCCAGGGTATCCTCTGGCCCGCAGCTGGGTATGTTGCTAAATTTTTGCCTCCAACAAACCTGCTAAAATGTTCTCCTGGTCTGTACTTCCCCTTGGGCCTACCAAAGACTAATTCTAGGAGAAGGAATATTATAGGAAGATCTGCCAGGTGTTACAGTGTAAGACTCAGGCTTCTCATGAATGAATTCATTTCATCCTCAGAAACCCTAGTGTTAATTTATTACTACTGTGTCCATTTTGCAGATGGGGAAATGAGGCTCAGAGATGTTAACTTGTCCAAGGTCACCCAGCTAGTAAGTAGAGTTGCTCTGTTGTGGATATGCATGTTTTTCAGAAGAAAGCAGTTATGCATGTTATGCATATAGTGGAATTTTTGTCGGGGTGTGTGTGTGTGTGTGTGTGTATGTATGTGTATGTGTTGTTTTTCCAGAAAGGGTTTCTTTGGCAGTCCTGGAACTCAATCTGTAGACCAGGTTGACCTGAACTAAGATCTTGCCTCTGCCTCCTGAGTGCTGTGATTAAAGTCATACACCACACCACCTAGCTACACATCTAGTTTTTTTTTTTTTTAAAGAGCAGATAGTACCTTAGACTTTCAATGAAAAGACCTGCCTACTTCTGAGCAGAAGAAGAAGTAGCATGACTTGCTTATGTTTTTCTTTTCTTTTTTTGGACAAGTTCTTCGTTTTTGTTTTTGAAGACTTATTTATTTATTTCATGTATTTGAGTACACTGTCTTCAGACACACCAGAAGTAGTCGTCGGATCCCATTACAGATGGTGTGAGCCACCATGTGGTTGCTGGGAATTGAACTCAGGACCTCTGGAAGAGCAGTCAGTGCTCTTAACCGCTGAGCCATCTCTCTAGCCCTTGTTTATGTTTTTCAAAGACCAGCTGATGTGCTTGCCTTAGAAGCTGGGCTAGGCACCTGGGAGTGTCTAAAGGAAGTAAGAGGTAGAATTCATCTTTACTCTTACCAGGAGTAAGAGGATAGAGATCGGTGGTATCGGGACAGCCACCCAGAGTGACTTGACTGTGCTCCATCTCTCTTTTGTCCCCTAGTGAGTCCTGATGCCAGCCTAAAACAGAGACAGAGACCACTGGAGCCTTGGTGAGTCCATGGAATGAGCCAGAAAGTGCTGGAAATCATTGTGGGACCCTGAGGCTGTACCTCTGTACATGTGGCTTCTTGGAAGTATACCTCAACACTTCAGCCAGCATACGGCTGACTGGTACCCCTGAGGAAATCCCCACCAGCCAGGCAAACAGGGGTCCTGGACCGATTCCAAAACAGGAAGTTCCTCCACTTGCCCTCCCATTCCAGGAACACGAGCGGCAGGAAGCTTTAGTTGGCCGTGCCTGGCGCCTCCAGCTCGCTCTGCCTGAGCACCAGGGAGGTCAGGTGCTCTTTGCTCCTGGGCCTGGTCAAGCAGACCACTCAAGGCCTTGTTTGTTCAGGAAGTAGAAGGGAGCTGCTGCCTCCAGAGCACAACCCAGGTCCCTTTTATCACCAGACAGACTAGGACCGGAGTGTCTTTATCCCACTAGGGTTATCTGGGGCTGTTGAGTGCTTGAAGATGGAAGACGAAATATTATAGATGCTGGGCAAGTGTTAAGACTCCGAGCCACACCCCCAGCCTTCTGGCCCAGTTTTATTATCCGGGTTTTCCCTCAGGTGTGTGGGCCTGGAGTTCAATCAAGTTACTGGTGACCAGATGTCTGGAAAGTTTCCCTCCTAGAATCCTACACCCCTCTGTGTGCTCCAAGCACAGGGAAGAGGTGGCCAGTCTCCTGCCAGAAATTAAACTGAAAGAAGTCCACCTGGCAGATTTCCTAGGAAGGCCCTTGGAGGGCAGTTGGAGAAGGTGCCATTATGGGTCCAGTGTAAGAGTAGAGGGGTCTCATTAGCTGGTTGGCTCCAGGTTCAAGCCTTGGGCTTAGATACCAGTAGAAGTCAGGGGCGGAGGCTGGCACAGCCACACGTAAGAGGGTGACTGGTTAGGTTTCAGCTGTGCTGAGACTAGCTCCGCCCACGCCCACGCCTCACCCCCTTCCACTCCCTCCTGGCTGGGAACATTCCATTCATTCTCTGCTCCTGGGAGCTGACAAGCTGCAGTGATTTGGTGAGTTAGAGCGGTGAGCTACATCCTTAAGCCCGAACAAGCTGGCCTAGTGACCAGGCCTTGGCGTGGTGGCCTGTGGGGAGTGGACTTGTATGGAGAAGGCCGGGATGGAAATTGGTTAGTGGACCACAGGACTGTCCCCATGGAGATGGAGTTTGGCTGCTTCTCTAGGCTCTGAGCAGAGCCTTGGGATCTTAGACTGGGTCGGGCACGGTCTAAGTTGGGGTCTTCAAGGGCTTGTGAAGTCTTCCTATCTCTAACTAAAGCCACTGTCTCCTCCCTGACTTCGTCTCCTAACGAGGTCCTTGCACTTTGCTTCTTGCACTTTCTACTGGAAATGTGCTGTTACCTCCTAGGTCTGAGGAGGCTAACGAAGTGTACAGAAGAGAAACAGAGGACAGCTGGAGCGCTGCAGGCCTCGTGAGAAAAGGCCACGACCTCGATCCAGCAAACTTGTCTTTACCCACAGTTCAGCTCTGCCTTCTTTGACAACAGGCAGAGCAGGCTCCTTCTGTAGGAGAGGGATACCAGCTAGGGATTCTCAAAGAGAGTAAATATAGTAGTTGGAGGAAGGACAGTACCCCAGCCCCACCCATCCAAGCTGCCTTTAGGCAAGTTACTTCCTCTCTGTGACCTGTTCTTTCATCTATAACTGGAAAGATACAGAGCCTGGGGACTGTGAACCTAGAATTGTTTTATGTTTAAATTGTAATTGTTTATGGATAGTAAGCTATGTATGAAGTGATGTTTAAGGTAGTCCTTTTTAATTTCAATCGATTTATGCCATGGGTGTTTTGTTGGCATGAAGTATCTATGTACCACCTGTGTACCTGCTCCCTGTGGAGGCTAAAAAAGGTGTTAGATTCACTGGGGCTAGAGTTACAGATGGTTATGAGATACCATGTAGGTGCTGGGAATTGAACTCTGATCCTCCAATTGGACTCCTGTCCCAGGCTCCTAGACAGAATATGCACCCACTTGTCACACAGGCTCTTAGTGCATGTATCCACCTCTCCCTCTCTCTCTCTCTCTCTCTCTCTCTCTCTCACTCATTCACACACGCACACGCACACACGCGCGCCCACACACACACACTCACCTCTGAACTGGTAGACTTAGAGTTGCTTACCCCTCCCCAGCAGGCAGCAAATGGAGAGGGCTATGACCAGAGGTGGGGCCATCTTGGACTGAGGAGCTCTGGAGATGGACATAAATAGACTGTGCTTACCTGGGTCATGTTCATGGGTCTTCATTTGCAGTTCTGGCTTCAAGCAGTATGGATCTACATGTCCACAAGTCTGCCGTTTGCACCCTGAGACCACCCATGGCTTCTAGAGAGGAATATGAATAGCTGAGAATCTTCCTAGAGCTATGGATACCTTGGATGCTCCCCAAGGGGATTATGTCCCTCTCTGACCTGTATTCTGGACATTCAGGGCAGGGCCTGAATGAAGAGAAGCCTTGACTTATCTGACCCTTACTGTCTCTCCCTACAGAGTTCTGGGGGGCGATGGCTCTACCACTCTGGGCCCTGACCTTCCTAGGTCTCATGGGCCTGGGGTTGAGCCTACGGTCCCGAAAGCCGGAGAGTTTCCGCAGTGAGACAGAGCTGAACCACCTGGTTGTGGATGAGGCTTCAGGTGTGGTGTATGTTGGGGCAGTGAACGCGCTCTACCAGCTGAGTGCCGACCTGCAAGTCCAGCAACATGTGGTCACAGGCCCCGCCATGGATAACAAGAAGTGCACACCACCCATCGAGGCTAGCCAGTGCCACGAAGCCGTGCTCACTGACAATGTCAACCAGCTACTGCTGCTCGACCCGCCTGGGAAACGCCTGGTGGAGTGTGGCAGCCTCTTCAAGGGCATCTGTGCTCTGCGCGCCATGAGCAATATCTCGGTGCGCCTCTTCTACGAGGACGGCAGCGGCGAGAAGTCCTTTGTGGCCAGCAACGACGAGAGAGTGGCCACAGTGGGGCTGGTGAGCTCCACGCGCCCTGATGGCGAGCGGGTGCTGTTTGTGGGCAAAGGCAACGGGCCGCACGACAACGGCATCATCGTGAGCACCCGCCTGCTGGACAGGGCTGAGGGCCGGGAGGCCTTTGAGGCCTACTCAGACCACACCACCTTCAAGGCTGGCTACCTGTCCACGAATACTCAGCAGTTTGTCGCAGCCTTTGAAGATGGCCTCTATGTCTTCTTCATCTTTAACCAGCAAGACAAGCATCCTGCTAGGAACCGCACACTGCTGGCAAGAATGTGCAAAGACGACCCCTCCTACTACTCCTATGTAGAGATGGACCTGCAATGTCAGGATCCCAGTGACCCCCAAGGCTCTGCCTTTGGTACCTGCCTAGCCGCTTCTGTAGCCACATCGGGTGCTGGCAGGGCACTCTATGCTGTCTTCAGCAGAGATGGCCGGAGCACTGGGGGACCTGGTGCAGGCCTCTGTGTGTTCCCACTAGACAAAGTCCTTGAGAAGATGAAAGTCAACCGTAATGCCTGCTACACGGAAATCCGAGAGGCAGGCCGTGATACCTTCTACAAGCCCTTCCATGGAGACATCCAGTGTGGTGGCCATCAGATGGTACGTGTCTGGCCTGTTCATAGGTGTATATTTCCCCCTCGAGTATCATTAGATTTGTGTTGTGGAGGTTAGGGTCTGACTCCTATAGCTTGGAGCCCTAGCAGGGAAAAGCCTAGGAGACAGGGACCTGTCCTGACGCTCTGATCCACAGGGTGCCAGCGAGAACTTCCAGTGCGGCTCAGAACATCTGCCTTATCCCCTGGGCAGCCGCGATGGACTCATCACCACAGCCCTGCTGCACCGTGGGGGCCTGAATTTGACAGCAGTGACAGTAACTGCCGAGAATAACCATACTGTCGCCTTCCTGGGCACCTCAGATGGCCGGATCCTTAAGGTACTGGCCGAGGCAGAGAGGCTCCAGGAGGGGCCAACGAACCATGACACCCTGTTCTCACGGACCGTCTTGGTGTCCACAGGTATACCTTGCTCCAGACGGCACTTCTGCAGAGTACGGCTCCATCCCGGTGGACATCAATAAGAAAATCAAGCGGGACCTGGCACTGTCTGGAAACCTGTCCAGTCTGTATGCTATGACCCAAGACAAGGTCAGCCTAAAGATGGCCCCAGGAGGCCATTGTGGAACAGGCCTAGGGAATATGCTAGGCCTTGCCTCGGATGGTTGGACAGAGTCTGGGCTCCTGTCTCTGAGTCTTCATAGCCCCATTGCTATCTTTCTAAGGGTTTTATTTTGGGCATTAGGAATTAGAACTAGGATCTTGTGCCTGCCAGGCAAGAGCCTTATCACTGAGCTACATCCCTCCCTAATCTTCCTTCTCTCAACAAGGTTTCCTTGTCTGATCCTGCCCTAAGCTTGTAGGTGGTTATGAATCCACCACCAAGCTGGCCCAGGAAATTCTCCGCCACTTGGTCCCCAAGGAGTCTAGTATGTGAGGTGGGAGACTACAAAATAAGTCCTGTCCCCCCATGGCCCTGCTGTCTTACCTCTAGGTGTTCCGACTCCCTGTGCAAGAATGCCTGAGCTATACAACCTGTGCTCAGTGCCGTGACTCCCAAGATCCCTACTGCGGCTGGTGTGTCATCGAGGGACGGTGAGCAGTTTGTCATTGCCCCAGTGGCCCGGAGTCCAAGGAGTACCGGAGCTGAGACTACTCTCTGTTCTTGCAGATGCACCAGGAAGTCTGAGTGCTCCCGGGCTGAGGAAACCGGACACTGGCTGTGGAGCCGGGAGAAGTCCTGTGTGGCCATCACTGATGCTTTTCCACAGAACATGAGCCGGCGGGCCCAAGGAGAGGTGTGTGTGACAGGTGGCAGGCAGGTAGTGAGTGCTGTGTGGGGCCAGGTGGAACTCTCCTTACACAGCTGCTGGCTGGGAGCTTCCACATGGGTTGCCTGGTACCCGGGACCGCATGAACGTCCTAGACAAAGTAGGGTCAGGTTCTAGGGATTCTCGGGGTCTTCAGCCTGCACATGCTGAGAGCAGGGCTGGAGGTACTCTTCTAGAAACCTAGCCTTGCCCTCCTTCCCCCACCAAGACCGAGCAGTGTGGTACTGGGATCGGGTCACAGTGGGAGCTGTTCTCCTCCTGCAGGTACGCCTGTCTGTCAGCCCCCTACCCACCCTCACTGAGGAGGATGAGATACTCTGCCTCTTTGGTGACTCACCACCCCACCCTGCCCGGGTAGAGGATGATGCCGTCGTCTGTAACTCCCCAAGCAGCCTCCCTAGCACACCACCAGGCCAAGGTGAGACCTCATCCTTCAGCCCCTGGACCTGCACAGCTTTTTCTATGCTCTATCTAATCTCACATTTTTAGATCACTGAGCGCCATGTGCGAGCCAATCCTGGGTACACGCCGCTATTGTTGGGGAAGGAAAAAAAAATTCCAACTTTGAGAGTACCTCAGTCTTAGACTGAGTCTGAAGGCTGAGTGCTCTGTTATGGGGAGACCAAGATCCAGATTCCCCTGCCAAATTATTTGCATAGACACCCCTCCTCACTGCTGGGTCCAGCCTGAGGCAGCTGGAGCTGTCTCCTAAGGCTGAAGGCCTCAATCTGGGCAAAGACAGGTGCTACGTCTGTCTGTCCCTTGAGTGTTGGGGGTAACAAGGTCATGAGGCCATGATGTGATGTGAGCAGGGAGCTGGGAGCCCTTCCCACCCAGACTCGGAGGAGCAGCCAAGCCCAGGGGAGAAAGATGAGCCCAGCCCTGGGAGCTGACACCAAAGCCCAGATTTGACAAGCAGCAGCAGGCCAGCTGAGCCTAAGGCTGGGGTATCCATATTGTATCCCACGGCCCCAGAATAGACCTTCTCTCGGCTGGGCACTGGGCGAGGCCCAGTTCCACCCTTCTGCTCTAGCTGCCCCTGACCCTGTTCCCGCCTATATTCTGCAGACCATGTTGATGTAAGCATCCAGCTCGTCTTCAAACACGGTAGTGTCTTCCTCACCTCCCACCAATATCCCTTCTATGACTGCCGAGAGGCTATGAGCCTGGTGGAGAACCTGCCGTGAGTCCTGGTTACCCTTTGAGGTCCCCACCCCACCCCTAGGTTCCTCTCATACTTCCAGGCCCCCCTCACACCCTGATTGACCCTCCTGCTAGGTGCATCTCCTGTGCTAGCAACCGCTGGACTTGCCAATGGGACCTGCAGTACTACGAGTGTCGGGAGGCTTCACCCAACCCAGAGGAGGGGATCATCCGTGCCCACATGGTGAGCCAGCCACCCAGAACTGTGCGTAGGACCACGGGAGATGGGAAGTGTTCCACCTCACCAGCTTTGCTCTCTCCCAGGAGGACAACTGCCCCCAGTTCCTGGCCCCTAACCCTTTGGTTATCCCCATGAACCATGAGACAGAAGTGACCTTCCAGGGCAAGAACTTGGAGACTGTGAAGGTAGAGGAGGCCCGGGATGACGTCTAGCTGGTGGGTGGTGGGGGCTCGCTTGAGGCTGCCTTGTGGGTTCTAGGTGGTGGGGGCTCGCTTGAGGCACCTTGTGGGTTCTTTTGTCCCAGCCTTTATCCCCTCATCCCTTATCACTACACAGGAGAGAAAGAAGCATAGAGGAGACAGAAAAATAGACCCCTGAAATCTAACTTCTCTCCTTTTGTTTCTTCTTTGAGCATGGCTACTAACAAACCACAGGCCTCCCACCCCCAAATGACCACCAGCCACCAGCCCCCACTTCTCAGGGCTCTGGCATTTACATGCTCTGCGGAAAGTTCCCAGAATTCCAAACGTTACACAATCACAGAAATATTCTGCAGCTGGCAAACTGCGCCTCTGCTAGAGCACGAGGCAAATCATAGTCAGCTGCTGCGGACAGTCCAAAGCAGCCCCACACCTGGGATTAAAATGAAAGGACATTGTTATCATACTTGTGTGTAGTTCAAAGAAACCGAACTGCAGGGATTGTCGCTACAGAGAGAGGTAAAGGGTCTTCAGAAGCTCCTGAGCATGGGGCAGACTAGGTGGTGGGGTATTTTGGGAGCTTCTAGAGACGCCAATTCTACGCCTCCAGAGGGCGGGACAGTTAACCAGCTTGTGTAGCGAATGCTGACTGGCCTCTCCATAGGTCTCTTCCCTGTATGTGGGCAGTGACCTGCTGAAGTTTGAAGAGACTGTAACTATGCATGAGTCAGACACCTTCTCATTTAAGACCCCAAAGGTACCACTGCTTGTCTCAAGGGCTGGGGGGTGGGTATCACCCCTAGGACTGGAGCATAGCCAGGGTCTTATCCCCCTGCCCTGCACCTTGTGGTCTCCAAGCATCTCTGCCTATGTCCCCAAGCACACTCTTGGTCTCATGGTGTGTGTGTCCCTACCTGACAGCCTTCACTGACTTTGGGGCAATAGAGAGATTCCTATGGCTTTTGGTATCAGAGGGACGGGAAGTGCAATTTGTCCCTGTGTGTCCCATGCAGCTATCCCATGACGCTAATGAGACGTTGCCTCTTCACCTGTATGTTAAGTCCTTTGGCAAGAACATTGACAGCAAGCTACAAGGTAGGTGGGACCTGGGGAGGGCAGGGGCGGGAACAGAACGTTGTTCTAACCATACATCCTCCTCCACAGTGACTCTCTACAACTGCTCCTTTGGCCGCAGTGACTGCAGCCTGTGTCTGGCTGCCGATCCTGCCTACAGGTGTGTGTGGTGCCGTGGGCAGAACAGGTGTGTGTATGAAGCTCTGTGCAGCAACGTCACTTCCGAGTGTCCACCGCCAGTCATTACCAGGGTGAGTTCTGTCACCGTTTGACCTGTACCCCCCATCCCCCTACATCTTCATCCTCCCAAGCCATTCACGCACTGGGCTCTGTCTGCCGATTTCAGATCCAGCCTGAGACAGGCCCGCTGGGTGGGGGCATCCTCGTCACTATCCATGGGTCCAATTTGGGTGTCAAAGCAGATGATGTCAAGAAGATCACTGTGGCTGGCCAGAACTGTGCCTTTGAACCAAGAGGGTACTCGGTATCTACCCGGTGAGTGAACTCCCATGAGCCTGGGCTCTCGGCAAGTGGGTAGATGCAACAGTGGTAAAGAGCTGAAGGGGTTCCGCCTGTCTCCCGCCAGGATTGTGTGTGCAATTGAGGCTGCGGAGATGCCCTTCACAGGAGGCATTGAGGTGGATGTTAATGGGAAACTCGGCCACTCACCGCCCCACGTCCAGTTTACTTATCAAGTAAGTGCCTGAGTGAGATGTGGATCCAGCCTCAGCTACTGACCCCAGCAAGTTGACCCCTGAGTCCTTGGCCCTAACTGTGTGTGTGTTGTTCTCAGCAACCCCAGCCTCTCAGTGTGGAGCCACGACAAGGGCCGCAGGCAGGTGGTACCACATTGACCATCAATGGCACTCACCTGGACACAGGCTCGAAGGAGGATGTGCGGGTGACACTCAATAACGTCCCTTGTGAAGTGTATGTGTTGCTCGTGGCTGCTGAGCCTGCTTGGCTCCAGGGACAGGGTGGGAAGGCCTGAGTCTGCCTTGGCCGGGGCAGTGGAACTGGCCTGAGGGACTGACAGGCACCTCCCACCCTAGGACGGAGTTTGGAGCACAGCTACAATGTGTCACTGGTCCACAGTTGGCTCCAGGCCAGGTGACACTAGAAATCTCCTATGGTGGCTCCCGAGTGCCCAGCTCTGGTATCTCCTTCACCTACTGCGAGAACCCGGTGTTACGAGCCTTTGAGCCACTCAGAAGCTTCGTCAGGTGTGGCCTCTCCCTTCCCCGGCTAGTGCCCTCCCCGCCCCTGCCCGCTGACCTGAGGAATGTGGCAGAACTGGGCTGGGCAGGGCAGGAGAAGAAATCTTGTGGAAAACCCCACTGCACCCTGATGGGCTTCCTCCTCAGAACCAAGATGGCGGGGTCAGAGCAGGGCCACTTCCCCCACTCGCTTCTCCCTCTGATGCACCTCACCACCCGCCACGTCCCCCTGGGGTATAGTAGGGTGGAAGCCGGAAGCTGCCTGAGCTGGACTCACTGAAGCACGCTCCCCCCCAACCCCCAGTGGTGGCCGGAGCATCAACGTCACTGGCCAGGGCTTCAGCCTCATCCAGAAGTTTGCCATGGTTGTCATTGCTGAGCCCTTGAGGTCCTGGCGGCGGCGGCGGGAGGCTGGATCCCTGGAGCCCGTGACGGTCAGTCCTGCCTGGGGCCGAGGGCACAGTTCTAACAGAACTCGAGGAGCTGGGGAGCGGGAGGGAGGAGCAAGATCTTCATCAAATGGCCTGAAGTCTTTGGACCCGTTCGTTCCACAGGTCATGGGCACTGAGTACGTGTTCTACAATGACACCAAGGTCGTCTTCTTGTCTCCTGCTGTCCCTGAAGAACCCGAGGCTTACAACCTCACTGCACTGATACAGATGGACGGTCATCGCGCCCTGCTCAGGACCGAAGCTGGTGCCTTCGAGTACGTGGCGGACCCCACCTTTGAGAATTTCACAGGCGGTGTCAAAAAGCAGGTCAACAAGCTCATCCACGCCCGGGTAAGAAGACCTATGGCCTGGGGACCCAGTCCGGGGCAGGGCCTCGAGCTGATCATCCTGACCTCTGCCACCTGTCCCCCTCCAGGGAACCAATCTGAACAAGGCCATGACGCTGGAGGAGGCCGAGGCGTTTGTGGGTGCTGAGCGTTGCATTATGAAGACGCTGACCGAGACCGACCTGTACTGCGAACCCCCAGAGGTGCAGCCTCCACCCAAGCGGCGGCAGAAGCGAGACACGGCACACAACCTACCCGAGTTCATTGTGCGTGAGAGCGGGAGGGCTGTGGAGGGCCTGGGGAGCCCCTCAAGAGAAGCCGCCGCCGCCCACACCTGCCTGCGCTGAGCCCTAGCTTCCACACAGGTGAAGTTTGGCTCCCGAGAGTGGGTGCTAGGCCGGGTGGAGTACGACACGCGTGCCAGTGACGTGCCGCTCAGTCTCATCCTGCCTCTGGTCATAGTGCCCATGGTGTTTATCATCGTGGTGTCCATCTACTGCTACTGGTGAGTCCTGCCTCCAGTAATACGTTCCCCTCCTTCCCCCTGCCTCAGCGCTTCTGACCCTGACAGCTGACTGATACCAGAGAGCTATTCTATATCCTACAGGAGGAAGAGCCAGCAGGCGGAGCGTGAGTACGAGAAGATCAAATCCCAGCTGGAGGGCCTGGAGGAGAGCGTGCGTGACCGCTGCAAGAAGGAATTCACAGGTAGGGGCTGCCCCTGGCAGGTGGTGCCACAGGCTTCCATTATGAGCATCCCTGGATCTTCTAGGCCACCTCTTAGGACCAGAAACTGCAGGAGTAGGTGGCCAGGGGACGCCTCACCCTGGCTTGCACCCCCTTCTCAGACCTGATGATCGAGATGGAGGACCAGACGAATGACGTGCACGAGGCGGGCATCCCCACGCTGGACTACAAGACCTACACTGACCGCGTCTTCTTCCTGCCGTCCAAGGATGGTGACAAGGATGTCATGATCACCGGCAAGCTAGACATCCCCGAGTCCCGGCGGCCCATTGTGGAGCAAGCCCTCTACCAGTTCTCCAACCTGCTTAATAGCAAGTCCTTCCTCATCAATGTGAGCAGAGGCGGGGGTGGGGGTAGGGGTGGGGGGGGTGGGGTCAGGTCGGGGGTGGGGCAAGGCTCAAGCGTGTCCTCCCCGGCTGCCCTGCAGTTCATCCACACCCTGGAGAATCAGCGTGAGTTCTCAGCCCGGGCCAAGGTCTACTTTGCATCCCTGCTGACCGTGGCCCTGCACGGGAAGCTGGAATACTACACGGACATCATGCGTACGCTCTTCCTGGAGCTCATGGAGCAGTACGTGGTGGCCAAGAACCCCAAGCTAATGCTGCGCAGGTTCGTGACAATGACAGCTGGGGGCAGGGGTGGGGTGGGGGAGAGGGAACGGGACTTATTTTAGACGGACACAAAGTCAGACCCCACGTCACACCGTCCTTGGTCTGAGCTACCATAATGCCTTCTGCTCATATATGCACTGCGGTGGGCCTGCAGCCAACCGGGCCTTGGAAACACGAGGCATCTGTTTACCCTCAGGTCTGAGACAGTAGTAGAGAGGATGCTGTCCAACTGGATGTCCATCTGTCTGTACCAGTACCTCAAGGTGAGCTCCAACCCAAGAGCCAGGGGTGGGAGAATGGTGGTATCCCTCCCGATGCTTGCCTAAGTGCCTTGGAGGAGGTCCCGCCCCGCTGTGCTTGTCAGTCCCGTGCCTCCCACTCACACAGCCCCCTTGCTCCAGGACAGTGCGGGGGAGCCCCTCTACAAGCTCTTCAAGGCCATCAAGCACCAGGTGGAAAAGGGGCCCGTGGATGCTGTGCAGAAGAAGGCCAAGTACACCCTCAACGACACGGGGCTGCTCGGAGATGATGTTGAGTATGCGCCCCTGGTAAGTCCCCCCCCCCAAGCCGGAAGCTGCGGCGGAAAGGCCTAGCCAGGAACTTGGACTCCACTTCTGAACTCTATAGAGTGAAGCCAAGTTGTTCTGGGAAGGGTTTCTGTGATGCAGAGGTGTGGTCTCGAGGGTCCTCCCTTAGCTGGTCCTTCCCATCCTGTGTTCCCTCGCAGACAGTGAGCGTGATTGTTCAGGATGAAGGGATCGACGCCATCCCAGTTAAGGTCCTCAACTGCGACACCATCTCTCAGGTCAAAGAGAAGATCATCGACCAGGTGTACCGTACCCAGCCCTGCTCCTGCTGGCCCAAGCCGGACAGTGTGGTTCTTGGTGAGTTCCACCTGTTCGTGAGGGCCTGTGTGCCCAGCTCTGCTTGGGAATGGGCAGAGTGTGGCCCTGGGTTCCAGAAACTGAGCTATGCCCTTCCACAGAATGGCGTCCTGGGTCCACGGCCCAGATTCTGTCCGACTTGGACCTTACCTCCCAGCGGGAAGGCCGGTGGAAACGGATCAACACCTTGATGCACTACAACGTGAGTGCCGAGGTCCCTTCGGCAGGGGGAAGTGCCCTAAGCAAGGGGGCAGTGCTGAACCCCTCTTAGGAACATGACCCTCCCTCATGACTCTGTCCTCAGGTCCGGGATGGAGCCACCCTCATTCTGTCTAAGGTGGGAGTTTCCCAGCAGCCAGAAGACAGCCAACAGGACCTGCCTGGAGAGCGTGAGTCTATGCTGTCTTTCTTCTCTTGTCCTAGTCCCTAAAGGTCTGTGAAGACCTCCCCCCTTCTCCCTCTGCTGCCACCTAGTGGACCCTAGGACCCTATATACCAAACTTCAGGCCACGCCTACCTTGAACTGAGACTGGGTCCCTCTGCTACCCGCCTCTCCCCACCCCAGGCCATGCCCTTCTGGAAGAGGAAAACCGGGTGTGGCACCTGGTGCGGCCGACAGATGAGGTAGATGAATGCAAGTCCAAGCGAGGCAGCATGAAGGAGAAAGAGCGGACCAAGGCCATCACAGAGATCTACCTGACACGGCTACTCTCGGTCAAGGTAACAGATAACACTCAATCGCAGGAACACAGTCCTGCACTCGAGTGCCTCGGCTGTGCCCCAGGGGTCACACCAAGCTGCTCTCTTCCACAGGGCACACTGCAGCAGTTTGTGGACAACTTCTTCCAAAGCGTGCTGGCACCCGGGCACGCGGTGCCACCCGCAGTCAAGTACTTCTTTGATTTCTTGGACGAGCAGGCAGAGAGGCATGACATCCGGGACGAGGATACCATTCACATCTGGAAAACCAACAGGTGAGGCCCTGCCCTGTCTGCCCCCCCCCCCGCCTCAGCTGCCGTAGTGCCCAGCACAGCCCCACCCATTCTCCCTGGCCCATCTACCTGCTACAGTTTGCCACTTCGGTTCTGGGTAAACATCCTGAAGAACCCTCACTTCATCTTCGACGTCCACGTCCACGAAGTGGTGGATGCCTCCCTGTCGGTTATCGCACAGACCTTCATGGACGCCTGTACGCGCACAGAGCACAAGCTAAGTCGAGTGAGTTAGCCTGCGTGCTCACAGGGGACAGCGGCCCACGGACGGTCAGGGAGGGGTGGAGGCTCTAGACTGGATGGTGCCGGTAGGGGCGGCCTGGAGAAGCTGTGCCTGCAGTGGGGTGAATGGGGATTATACCAAAAGCTTGTCTCCTGGGGGTTGGCATGTTTCGGGTTAAAGTTTGGGGCAGAAGCAGATGGACAGTGACCAAGGCTTCAGGCCTGCTGTGAAGATGACCTACCACCTCCCGTGGGACTTCTGTCCCTTCTCACTCCCCATCCCCAGCCTCCAACCTTACACAGAGTCTGAGTAGGAGCCTCACTACTGCTCTGTGAGGACTGAGTAGCCGAGGCTAGCCCAGTGTCAAAGCTTTTGTCTTCCACAGGACTCTCCCAGCAACAAGCTGTTGTATGCTAAGGAGATCTCTACTTACAAGAAGATGGTGGAGGAGTGAGTGATGAGAAGGGGGCTGGGGGACAACCGGGGATCCCTAAGAGACCCCAGTGCCCCCCTTTCCTATGCACTCACCTTCTGTCTCCATCCACACCCTTCTTCCTCTGTAGCTACTACAAGGGCATCCGACAGATGGTGCAGGTCAGCGACCAGGATATGAATACGCACTTGGCAGAGATTTCCCGGGTAAGGACCACGGGGCTCCTCACGAACAAGGGCCCTACTACCCGCTGCTGAGCCAGGCGTGGAAGTATGGGTGCTATGACAAGAAGCGGAGGGTAGCTGAGTGGGCGTGGCATGTTGGTCAGGCAAGCTGCCTTGTCGGCAACTGAGTCTCGAGGAGACGGTGAACACACTTGTATGTAGAGGCTGATGTGCACGCACTAGTAGCTTAGAGCCCTGATGTGCCTGCTCTACTCCTGTTGAGCAGACGCTGCCACGTGCGTGGGCTTGGCGTGGGATCGTACCAGGTTATGATCCTCCCACTCATTTATCTGTGATGTGCCATACAGCCAACACACTGCAGTTTGCTGTTCTGTGGGACTGGCCTTGGGGCTCCTCTACCCCCCTCATTCTGGGTAATACTGTCATCCCTAGGCTCACACAGACTCCTTGAACACACTCGTGGCACTACACCAGCTCTACCAATACACACAAAAGTACTATGACGAGGTATGTTTGTTCCTGGTCCCCCTGGTGAAATGCAGGACAGCATGCCCGCACGTACTCCCGGCCTGTGATCTGACAGGTCTCCTCTGTGTCCCTCTCTATTTCACTCCCACTCCCACCAGATCATCAATGCTTTGGAGGAGGACCCTGCAGCCCAAAAGATGCAACTGGCCTTCCGCTTGCAGCAGATCGCCGCCGCGCTTGAGAATAAGGTTACAGATCTCTGACCGTCAGTCAACGCTGCCTCAGGATGCAGGTGTGTGGTACCATGGCACTGGGAAAGCCCACAGGCGTGAGATCGCACAGGTTGTAGCTGAGCTCTTCTCTCTCTCCAGCAGAGGATGCACCCAAGGCATCTGGAGCCGGTGTGGTGAACCCACCTCCTGTAGACTGTAGCGTCTTTCTCCTGAGCAACACTGCCCAGGCGCCCAAGCCAGCACCAGCTCCTTCCAATGGCACCAGCATTGGGCGTTCTCTGTGTTGTCTCGTGAGCAATTCGCAAATGTGCCTTACAAAGCCACACTGGGCCACTGGGGGCAGTGGGGGCATGGCCTCCCTCCCATCCACCAGCAGCCTAGCCTCCTCAGATACCCTGGGTTTGGCCTGTAGCTCCACAGCCGGTTGGTTCCCGGACTGTATCTGTCTGCCAGATGGAAGGAGAAGAGAAAGCGGTACGATGCCTTCCTGACCTCACCTGGCCCTCCTCACGGGGCGTAGGCACTTCAGGTGGACTCGAGGGCCATCACTGGCTCCACCTCTAAGGTCAAGCCAGACGTCAGACGTCGGGGCCCAGGTGGCCAGAGGGACCCAGAAAACTGAGGTCCTCATCTCAGCTGTTAAACAGGCTGTCCTGGAGGCCCTGCCTGGATCTGGGATGCTGGAGCAGCATCTCCCCCAGGACCACCCCACCCTTTTTGTAAATCCTGATTGTAAATCCAATACAGTTGTCTTTTTCACTCTCTGATTGACTGGGTCTCTCCTTGGGCTGCCTGTCTGTCCCTCCTCATCTTTCTCCATCCCTTGGGTCTGAGCTGATTGATCACAGTCTTTTTCTGAATATTAAAATAGGCCCGTGTGTGGGCCAATCGGGGGTCTCACTGGACACGGGGATTAGGCTAGGTCTAGCATCTTTGGCTCCAGCAGCCTTTATACGTGCATGCACGCACGCACGCACACACACACACCCCTTCCCCTCACAGTGTTTTCCCTGGGCTTTTACGAGCCACATGGCAAGAGTAAGAGAGGTTATGAGTCTTACGCAGACCGTGTACATCCCACACTTGTTTCTGCAGGAGTTGCTCTTTTCTACCTTGTGGGTTCTGGGGACCAAGCACAGGTCATCAGGCTTGGTGGCAAGCTCCTTTAACCTCTGAGCTCTCTGGCTGATCCTTGACACCTGTTTCTAATGTCTGTTGACATTATCATTCCAGCACATCTTTCTAGGCACGTATGTATAAAGAGTGTTAAGGGGCCTTGAGATCAACTTCCACTCAGTGCCACAAGATACTCTGAGATGTTGCAGGATAAGAAGTTCATGACCAGAGAGACAGTGGTGCCAGGAATTACAAGAATCTGTTAGTATCTTAATGATTTCCAACAGAAATCATTTGGGGGCTTGGTTACAGTTTCAGAGGGTTGGTCCATTGATCATCATGGTGGGGTGTATAGCGGCAGGCAGGCACGGTGCTGGCGCAGTAGCTAGAGCTCACATCTGGTCTGAAAGTTGCAGACAGAGACAAATTAGACTGAGAGGTAGACTGAGACTGACATGGGCTTTTCTAAGCTCACCCCCAGTGACAAGCTTCCTCCTACAAGGCCATACCTCCTAATCCTTAACTGGAGACCAAGCATTTAAACAGGAGCCTATAGGACTGTTCTCATTCAAACACCACAGTAGGAAAGAAGATTGCTCCTCACCCCCAGGCACAGAACAGAGCCCTACCTAGACAGTTCTCTAGTGCTAGTGTGAGTTAAAAACGAGATGGGCACACACAATGAGAGAGCCTCATTCATGCCACAAGGATTCTGTTGTTTGGCCGGCAACTTGCTTTGTAGAGCAGCTCCGCGTGCCTCTGTCTGCCACCACACCCAGCTCTGAAAGCTGTAGGCACTGCCCTAGGCAGAGTACCCAGCATCCAGTGGGATGAATGGGTCCACCCTTGCTAAGCACCCCCATGCTCTCCAGACAGCTACTCAAAAGTAGTCTTCCACAACAGGAAGTGAAGTGATCCAGTTTGACTTGGGCTGGATCCAAATGCTGTCTCTGGATCCTGTCCTTCTAAACTATTCCCAGAGTGCATTGGTACGTCCTATGTTTGGGGAATCCTGCTTGAGGGCAGGGGTTAGAGTCATGATTTATTATGAGCTCCCTCTGCCGCTGGCTTTCCTAAGGAGGGAAGCAAGGCCCACAGTCAACATCCCCCCCCAACGTGGGCCCCTGACGTGATGGCTACTACTGTGATCCAAGGCTCTGTCCTAGAGATCTGGCTGGCCAGGAAGTCTGAACAAAGTGCCACTAAGTCTGAGATAAAAGAACCTAGAACCTTGAGGCCTGGTTTCCAGAATGGACCCCCAAAGACCATCTTCTCACTGGACAGAAGCATACGGCTAAGTTTGGGGGTCCTAACAGGTTCCAGTGGGGTATCTACCCTTACTCCTCATGTTCCTTCAAGGGTAAGCAAGTGTGTGCAGAGATGTGGGGTTTGTCCTGCTTGTCCCATCAAAGGGTTAAAAACTAGACCTAAAAAAACAAGAACATTGCCGGGGGGTGGTGGCGCACGCCTTTAATCCCAGTGCTTGGGAGGCAGAGGCAGGCGGATTTCTGAGTTCGAGGCTAGCATGGTCTACAGAGTGACAAACCTTGCCCTGAGCTCTATGTTACAGATGGGGTAGGCCAGCTTTGGGTTGAAGCAGGATCATCAACAAACCCAGGGCTGGACCTGCTATCCTTCCTGTATGTCATTTTCCTTCCACTGTACTAAAGACAAGAGGAAGATGGGAAGAGGCTGTGGTGCCCTTTACTGCCTGTCCCTAAAATCAGTTCTGTCCAGATTTATCTTTTACAAAGGGCATTCTGGCCCCTGGCAGAATCTGGGATCTGAGTGGGCGAGCTAACCACTGGCGAACTGTCACAGCTGTTAAATGAAAAGGGAGCTCTAGTGTAGGAGGCAATAGAAGTTGGGGTTGATATTTAGGGCAGCAGAGGAAGGTGGCAGGGCCTTGAACAGGGGACTTTTATGCAGCATGTGTTTGAGCTTTTGCATCACACACACACCAGCCCTCTGTTGCAACCTTCCCCCCACACCCACCCACCTGAGAGACAGGGTTTCTCTGTGTAGCCATGGCTGTCCTGGAACTCTGTAGACCAGGCTGGCCTCCAACCCAAAATCTGCCTGCCTCTGCCTCCCAAGTGCTGGGATTAAAGGTGTGCACCACCACTGCCTGGCTGGTTGCAACCTTCTTGTACCCACTTCAGGGCTCTCCTTTGAGGGGACCTCTAGCACTCACAACCAGCTTAGATTCAGGTGGTCGCTCCCTGATCCCACACAGTCCTCAGAAGGCACCTGGTACCTGTGGGTAAACTCACCCAGGGGAGGGGGTGGTCAGTTTGCTGAGGATGAGAGCTATGCCTGGGCAGGCCTTGGCTAACAGTAGTCAGCTCTGAACACCTGGATTTAGGGAGCAGCAGTCAGGAAAACTGATCTGAGGCTCTCCTGGGTTGGTAACTATTTCCCTAACCCTTTATCCAGCCCCAGCCCCTTCCTCATTTTCCAGTTGAGCCAAACTGGGCATCCTTGGGAATGTGGAGGAGACAAGGCCGGTTGCCCTGGTAACTGCCTGGTCCTGCCCTGCTGCTGTACAGACAAAGGCCACTACCCTCCCCCCTGGCCACTGTGCAGGCAAGGTTCCCAACCCCCCACCATCACCCAGGCTCAGTTCCCCCCCCCACCCCCTGCCTTTAGCTGAAGCTCCATTAGCTTTGCACAAAACCTCAACTCACCCCTGGGAAAGGTGGCTTCTGAGCTTTATTGCCCTGAGCAGTGGGGGCTGGAGCCACCCTCAGGTTCTCCTGTTAGGCTCCAGGACTAAGAATGGCTTCCACAGGGAAAATGGCGCCAAGGATGGCCTGGGGCTCAGGAGAAGTCTTCCCAGAGGGGCTAGTGACAGAGGCTTACGCATGTTTCCTGGGCTCGCTGTGTGTGCCCAATTATATTCCAGGGTTTCTGTAGATGCAGATAGAGGCCTGTTGCTTCGCTAGCTTGTTCTAGTTTGGCTGATAATTTTTTTTTCATTTTCTAGTTGTTTCTTTGAGTCAGGATTTCTCTGTGTAGCCCTGACTGTCCTGGAACTCATTTTGTAGATCGTGCTGACCTCGAACTCAAGAGATCCGCCTGCCTCTGTTTCCTCAGTGCTGGGATTAAAGGTGTGCGCCACCGCTGCCACCACCACCGCCGCCACCACCGCCACCACCACCACCACCACCCAGCTTGGTGGACGATTTTTCATTTATATTTTACATTATATTCCTATTATTATTAAGATTTTGATGGGCTGGTGGTTCAACCCAGGGTCTCATTCTGTTAGGCAGTTAAATACTACTGAATTATATCCCAGCTCTAATTTTTACTTAAAAACTCAGATTTCTCATTAAAGCTTTTTGTTTTTAAAAAGAGGTTCAGGATAGGGACTGGAGAAATAGCTCAGCAGCTAAGAGCACTGGCTGTTCTTCCAAAAGACTTGGGTTCAAGTCTCAGCACCTACATGGCAGCTCATATCTGTCTGTAGCTCATTTCAGGGGATCAGATACCCTCACACAGACATATACACAGGCAAAATACCAGTGCACGCAAAATATAAATAAATAAATAAATAAATAAATAAATAAATAAATAAATGAATAAATAAATAAATATTAAAGCATAAATTTAGAAATTCAGGTTTGATTATTATTATTATGTGTTTAATTCCCAAATAGTTAAGTGTTTTGCTCAAAGTTGTTTAATTTTTTTTTAAAGATTTATTTATTTATTTCATGTATGTAAGTGCACTGTCACTATCTTCAGACACACCAGAAGAGGGCATCAGATCTCATTACAGATGGTTGTGAGCCACCATGTGGTTGCTGGGAATTGAACTCAAGACCTCTGGAAGAGCAGTCAGTGCTCTTAACCACTGTGCCATCTCTCCAGCCCCACAAAGTTATTTAAAAAAAAAAAAGTTCATACGGCTCCAGGCCAGAGCTCTCAGTTTCCGGGGAGGAGGGGGTCCTGCCCGAAAACCCTGGTGCTCCAATCCCCACGCTCAGGGTCAGAAGGCATTTCTCAATGGAGACAAAGCTCCTGTACCCATGCTCACTGCCCCCCGCCCCAACAGGGTCTTACTTGCTAGCTTCATACACATAGAGATCCTCCCGCCTCTGCTTTAGGTAGGATTAAATATGTATGCCACCATATCTAGCAGGCCTGCCTGCCTTCCCTTCCCCTTTCCTTCCTTCTTTTCTTCCTTCCGCCTTGAGACAGGGTCTCCCTCTGTAGCTCAGGTGGCTTCAGATTTACAACATAGCCCAGGTAGGCCGTGAACTTGCTGTGATCTTCCAGACTTAGCTCCCGGAGCATTTGAATTACAGATAGAAGCCATATTCATTTTATTGGGAGCGGGGAGAAGGGAGAGGGTTTGGTTTAGAGACAGGATCTCTCTAGTTCTGGCTGCCCTGGAACTCAGGATGTAGACCAGCCTGGCCTGGTACTCACAGAGACCCACCAGCCTCTGCCTCCTGGTGCTGGGATTAAAGGCGTGCACCACCACACTCCGCTCCATGTTTACTTTCAAGTGTGAATAAAAGTAGGGCCTAGCTAGGGCAGGGGTTCTCAACTCCCTAACGCTGCAACCCTTTAATACAGTTTCTTGGTGACCTCTAACTATAAAATGATTTTGTTGCTATTTTATAACTAATTCTGCTACTGTTATGAATTGTAAACATCAGCGTTTTCTGATGGTTTTGGGTGACACCCGTGAAAGGGTGGCCCAAAGAGGGGTCTTGACCCACAGGTTGAGAACCGCTGGCCTAAAGTGACATTGGCGAGGCCTTACTGGACATGATGAGAGCATCCGCCCTGGACACCTGGATAAGGGAGCTTTCTAGGCTCGGCGACAAACTGAACCATGCCGGCCAGGGTGGTAGACCTCCTAGGCCAGAGAAAGTCAGGTCTGGGGGCGGTTCCCGAGTGTCAGTGAGGAGGGTGCTTCATAAGGAGGAAAAATACCCAATACTAAAACAAGGATCCTTGTGGGGACCATACCTTGTAGCCCCAACCATGATGCTGCTGCTGTCCCTGGTCCTGACTACCCGCCAGGAGCTTACCTCTTCCAGGGGCTTCTGGACTGATGGGGAGTAGATGTCTCTTGTCTCCTGAAGTCTCCGTTACTTACTAAGATCTAGTAAGTCTACTAGGAGGCGAACCATTAATGCCAAACGGGGGCGTCCTCCTCGCCCAGGCCACAACGCGCCTTCCCTAGTGGGGCCCCGGGTAAGTTAGCGCCGTGTCGCTGGTTTTTAACCTAGAGCCTTTAATTTTTCCTGGCTAGTGTTTTTTGTTGTTGTTGTTGTTCTGAAAGTATCATCACCACGTGCTCAAGCTCACTTTTGACAATTTCCCTTCATTTCTGGGGAAGGGGACTGGGCTGGGGCCCCAGGGAAGGGCAGAAGGGGTGGGTGATGTGCAGAAGATGAAGGTGGGGGAGTACAAGCCAGAAGTCTGCTCGTCACCCCCATGGGAGGGAAGACGCTTTCTCCTTTGTCACGGTCTCCGAGGGGCAGGAAGCTGAGCGTCTGTCTCCGGGAACCCTCAACCCCCACCTACCCCACTCCCGTTTCCCCGCCCCCCGGTCTCCAGGCTGGGGAAATCCGCCGGGCCTCGGCCCCGCCCCGCCGCCCCGCCCTGCTGCGCCGCAGCCCCCCAGCCCCCACCCACCCCGCTTTGCTCAGCGGTGCTGGGCGTGGGGCGCAGGCCGGGTGCTGCGCGGGGATCCGGGGCGCTCTCGCTCCAGCTGCCTCTGCGGATATGTCGGGTCCGCGCGCGGGATTCTATCGGCAAGAGCTGAACAAAACAGTATGGGAGGTGCCGCAGCGGCTGCAGGGCCTGCGCCCGGTGGGCTCCGGCGCCTACGGCTCGGTCTGGTAGGGGCCGGCAAGGACCTGGTGGGAGCTGGGCGGGAAAGTGCGCGCGACCCTCCAGCGCGACGTGGGGTTCCCGGCGTGGGGAGGGGCCTCGCCCTGCCTCCGCCCCCGGCCTGCACGCTTCCGATGGATGGATGAATGAATGGGGGCGGGGGGAGGGGACGCGGAGGAAACTTTCCGACTAGATTCCACTCGCTGGCAGGTAGGGGGTCCTCTAATGTCCCCCCATCCCCGATCCCTAGTTTCTCCCCAAAAGGCCGAATAGTTCGGCGTCACAGCTGGCGAGAGAGCAAGTCTCTGGGGCCGCTAAATGGAACAGCCAGCCATCCGGGTTATTTCCGGCAAGGTCTAAGTAGCTCAGGGTCTAACGTGCTCCCAGACCTAAGTATTTTGAAAAGGGGGCCCCCAGGGCGGTGAGGAGACCTTTCTTCTTCGGAAGATACCAGATTCTCCTGTGGATCATACCCGCTCCTCCAGATTCCTAGAAGCTCAGTGGCTTGAGCCTAAACAGACGCCTACCCTCTTGTCTACATCCTACTCAAGTTTACCCAACAAAGGACCTCAGAATATAGGTAGGGCTTGGAGATCAGAGGTGAGAGTCTTGATTTTGGGCAGCATCCAGGCATCTGGGATTGGAGAACTGCTGTAGATTGTCCTTGTTAACAGGCTGATCAAGGGTGTGGACACTAATACGTGCCCCACACCGGCACATATCAGTGTCCACACGGGGAATGGGGGGAATCTTGGATCTTGTGCTGTCATCAGAAGCCTCTGTACGGCTACTGAAATCCGCACGCCTTTAATTCCAGCGCTTGGGAGGCAGAGGCAAGCGGATTTCTGAGTTCGAGGCCAGCCTGGTCTACAGAGTGAGTTCCAGGACAGCCCTACACGGGGAAACCTTGTCTTGAAAAACAAAACAACAACAACAACAACAAAAAACCCCAAACAAACAAACAAAAAAGAAAACAGTTCTGCTTTACAGGGCGCATAGCGACCTGGTCATGGGCTCTCCCCCCTGCCCCATGTCTGTAGCCTGTAAACTCACCACTCTGAGATGGGTAGGCTTGTTCTGTTGACTCTTGTTCCTTATCTCCTTCTTGCTTCTCTTTCTCTCTGGCTGTACCCCGGCCCTCCACAGTGAGTAGAGACAGGTTATACCCCTCTACCACCCATACCCAAGGAGTAGGACAGGGAAAGAGATGATAGGTCATGTTGCGTCTGGGATGCTCAGGGACTCAGCAAGTGGAGGAGAAATTAAAAAATAAATAATAATAAAAACAATACAATAAATAAGAGGGAAGGAGGGAGAGGGAGGACTTGGAGGGGGACGGGGAGAAAGGTGAAGCAGACACTTTGCAGGGGACTTGGACATTGACTCAGATGGAGTTGTCTGGGGGCTGACCATCTAGGAGTTACCAGGAGAAAGCCAAATTTCCCAAGTGAGACCTAGGTCTGTGATCTGTAACCCTGGGTTTCTTTGGCCAATCACCTTGCTGAGGCAGGCCATAGGATGCCAACTTCTTGTAACTTGATTGTACAGACGCAATCAAGTAAGATGATCATGCTGTCCTAGTGGCCACTTCCCCCACATCTCACCCCAGGAGTTACTTATAGGAAACCACCTTTCCTCTACTCCTCTCTAGTCCATGAGCACCCCAGAGCCACCATGCCCTTTCCCCATCTTCCCTCACCTGATGGGAATGGGTGGTATCCCGTCTCCATTCACTGTGTGGGAAGGGTGTATCCTGAGACGAAGAGAATCGAGGGAGAGAAGGAACGGGACAGGAATCACCAGGGGGAACAGGCTGTGTAGAGGTACTGTAGCCAGCGGGACTCCTTCCGTGGGTTCATAGCTGCTCCAGTCTTGAGGGCAATGGGATCTGAACCTGGTGAAAAGCCTTAGGACCACCGCTCGGTCCGCTTGGCGTAGGCCCCTCCCATATAGAAGGCGTGTTCTCGTCTGCTCTTTTGAGGCTCTCCAGAGAAGGATAGAAGGGTAAAGAGGTGCAGAGGTGGCGGGTCCAGTTTCTGGGGGGCGTGGAAGTGTGCCAGAGATACCTCCACACCAGGGTTAAACATTTCCTACTATCCACTTGCTCAGTTATAAATTGTGTGTGTGGAGTTTTTGTTCGTTTTGTTTTCCCGTGAGACAGTGTCTCACTAGGTTTTCCGGCTGGTTTTGAATTCTATCTCAGGGCTCTTGCCTCATGTGTCCCCAAGAGCTGGGATTACAGGCACGAACCACCACCACACTCAGCTTCAATTACAAATTAGGACGCAATAAACGCCTCTTGGATCATTTTGCTTCCGCAAAATCTGATGTGCGGAGGCGTGGGGGTGGGGCGCCCAGGGCTTTGTTGGCAAGCCTCCCACGCATCCGTGAGGAAGGAGGAGGGCTACTTGGGGTGGGAGCGCCTGTGGGTGCAGTTGTGGTGTGTTTTCCATGCCGTGGCCTTGGTGTGAGTGGGGACTTAGGTTTGGCTAGAATCTCTGATGAAGAAAAGATACAAGCTCTGCCGGCGAACGCTAAGGGGTCTCCTAAGGGAGGTTCAGGAGGGTCGGCGTGGAGACAGCGCGGGGCGATCAGGCGGGGACAGGCCTCCTTTAGAGCCAGCAGCAGAGACTCGCTCCCGTACCCCGGTGTCGGGTGGACTCAGGCTAAGCGCTCGCTCGCCTCATTCGCCCACCTTGCAGCTCGGCCTACGACGCGCGGCTGCGCCAGAAGGTGGCTGTGAAGAAGCTGTCTCGCCCTTTCCAATCGCTGATCCACGCGAGGAGGACGTACCGTGAGCTACGCCTACTCAAACACCTGAAGCACGAGAACGTGAGTGGGGATCGGTGGTGTGGGGACTGAACCACCTTGGGACGCCTCTTGGTGGGGGCGGGGCTTTTTTGGGGTACGGCCCCCCCGATGGGCGGGGTCCAGGCCAGAGGGGCGTTGCCTACGGCTAAGCTGTGGTCTTGCCTTGGTTCCCTGACCAGGTCATAGGACTTTTGGACGTCTTCACGCCTGCCACATCCATCGAGGATTTCAGCGAAGTGTGAGCGTCCTGGGCAGGCGCGGTGGTAGCCTCTCGGGAGCTTAGTCGGGGAGGGGGTGGCGAGACTCTGTCCTAACTCCTGACCCCTGCAGGTACCTCGTGACGACCCTGATGGGCGCCGACCTGAATAATATCGTCAAGTGTCAGGCACTGAGCGATGAGCATGTTCAATTCCTTGTCTACCAGCTGCTGCGTGGGCTGAAGGTGGGGCACATGGGCTCTGGGGTCCCCCCCTCCCCCGCCTCCGACCATTTTGGGTTGGGGCCGAGCGAGGTGGAGCCTGGGCTCACCCGGTCTGCCCTCCTCTGCAGTATATCCACTCGGCGGGCATCATTCACCGGGTAGGTGCAGCTGTGGGCAAGGGTGAGGGTCATCCACTCTGCCTAGGCTGGTGGCCGCGCCACACTCATGCCCTGTGTACCCTGCAGGACCTGAAACCCAGCAATGTAGCCGTGAACGAGGACTGCGAGCTGAGGGTAAGGGCGGTGAGGAGTGCTGGCAAGGACAGTGGGGACACAGAGAGGTAGGTGTCTGACACGATACCCCGTGGTCCAACAGATCCTGGACTTCGGGCTGGCACGCCAGGCTGATGAAGAGATGACTGGATATGTGGCCACACGGTGGTACCGGGCGCCAGAGATCATGCTGAACTGGATGCACTATAACCAGACAGGTGCTGTCAACTCTCAAGCAGTGGCCTTGTCCTAAAGGATGGGACAGCGGTGCTCACACCATGGTTTAGGGAGGATGACAGAGCTGTGGGGGTAGGAAGAAAGGCTGAAAGGCCCCGAGGAGAGCATCCCTGGAGCTCTGAGAGGGGCAAGGTTTAGGACCAGCTTTTAGAAAGGCTTCTAACCTGATGGCTGTCCTCACGCCTCTTCTCAGGACAGAGTATAGAGTAAGGGCTCTATTGGTCTCTTTGGTCCTGGTTATGACTGAGGGTCACTGGGCTAGCTCCTTCCCAGGCCCACAGGAAGGATTTGGGGTGGCAGACTGATAGTCTCCTTACTCTCCCCCAACAGTGGACATCTGGTCTGTGGGCTGCATCATGGCTGAGTTGCTGCAAGGAAAGGCCCTCTTTCCTGGAAATGACTGTATCCTTGGGGAGCAGGGGCAAACTGGGGTCCCCTTCTCCAGGGTGGGAGTGGCCCTTTTTGGAAGTCTTTCCTCTGCCCTATGCCGTATCACATAGGGCTCCCTGTCCTGAGCCACAGTTCCACAGTGCACCAGGGGCTGGGACCGGAAACACTGGCCACCAGGTGTTTCCTGAGCTAGGTAGACATCGACCAGCTGAAGCGAATCATGGAGGTGGTGGGCACACCCAGCCCTGAGGTTCTGGCAAAGATATCCTCGGAGCACGTGAGTTAGCGGCCATCCATCTATCTGTCCGCTCTCCTGACCAAGCACCAGTCATGTTGGGGAGGGAGTAGTAAGCAGAAAATGGCATCACGTGAGGAACGTGGGCAGGGAGGGATAGAGCTTGTGCTAGGAACATCCAACCCCTTCAGAGGTGAGTCAGGAGGCCGTTCCAGGTAGCAGGGACAGTGAAGATAAAGCTATCGATGTTGACAGACTCCCCTGGCTATAGACAGCAAGGCAGGAAAGAGTTGAGCATTTGGCTTTTGTAGGCACCATCAGAAGCCAAACGAAGGTCTGGAGACCCCCCCCACCCACCCCCAGACTTTTTATTTTGTTCTGTTTTTCGAGACAGGGTTTCTCTGTGTACGTCTGGCTATTTCCGGAACTCACTCTGTAGACCAGGCTGGCCTCAAACGCAGAGATCTGCCTGCCTTTACCCCCTGAATGTTGGCACCACTGGTTGGCTAGGGAGCCGCCCCCCCAACCCCCCACCCCCCCAGATTTTGAAAGCAGGAGCTTGGCTCGCTGGGGCACCTACCAGGCCTGTTGGAATGAAGGCATCAGAGCTGTCTATTGAAAGGCCTTCTACCCAGTTTGGGCCAGGAAAATAGGGGGTTAATGAGCCCTCCAAGCCCTTCTTATGTGTCTCCAGGCCCGGACATACATCCAGTCTCTGCCTCCCATGCCCCAGAAGGACCTCAGCAGTGTCTTCCATGGAGCCAACCCTCTGGGTAAGGACTGGTGCTAGGTCTAGCTTGGGCTTCAGATCCAGCACTGGATATGGTGGTGCTAAGCCTCACTCCCTCCTGAAGCTGTAGACCTGCTGGGAAGAATGCTGGTACTAGACAGTGACCAGAGGGTCAGCGCGGCCGAAGCCTTGGCCCACGCATACTTCAGCCAGTACCATGACCCCGACGATGAGCCAGAGGCGGAGCCCTATGACGAAAGTGTTGAGGCCAAGGAGCGCACGCTGGAGGAGTGGAAGGGTGAGCACAGGGCAGGGGGATGAGAAAGAGAGCAGTGTCTGTGAACCCAAAGGAATGCTTTTCCTCAGAGCAGTATTTTACCTGTCAATGCGAGGAACTCCCCGGAACTTCCCCAGTGGTCTGGGAGCGGGAACATGCCTGTGTTTCCTGAGTGAAACATGTGAGGGTGTGTGTGAGTGAAATGTGAGGGTGTGTGTGAGTGAAACGTGAGGGTGTGTGTGTAGCAGAGGTCTGGAAGGCAGCGTGGAGCCGACTCTGGTTCTAAGCTTAGTGGTGGATGTGGGCAGGGAAATGGATGCTGCACTTGCTGATGGGAACGGCATAATCTCACCCACCTTTTTTCATTCCCCCAGAGCTTACTTACCAGGAAGTCCTTAGCTTCAAGCCCCTGGAACCATCACAGCTCCCTGGCACCCATGAAATTGAGCAGTGAGGCCTTGCCTGAGTGGGGAGACCCCAGTCTGTTCCCTTTCCTCAGCTTTCCGGCTTTCCTCAAGAGGTGCCTCTCAGGCAGCCCTGACACTTAACCTGGGACCCCCTTGCCTCCTTGAGAAACTCCACACACACACACACACACACACACACACGCATGCACGAATGCACTGATGTGTACATATGCCTGCCATTATGTGTTGGAGTCTGGGCAGTAGTGTTTCTGGACCTACCTTGGTCCACCCAGGTTCTCCTGGGGACCTCAGTGTGTGGGATCTGAGTGTGTTCCTGTCTCTGTCCAGATCTCTTCTGTTCTTAAGAACTATCTGGATTGGGAGGAAGGCAAATGGGCCTTGGTCCCTGGAGACTCTGAAGGAGGGAGGGAGAGTCACAGTGGTTGGAGATGCTCAACCAGGAAGTGAGTGGCTGAGAGCTGAGGCAGATCCAGTGCCCCACCCAACTGGGCGGCGTTTCTTCTGGGGAATGGGAAGGCCGAGACCACCATCAGATTATCTATCTAATCAGAAGAGCCTGCTGAAGTTTTGTGATTGCCTGTGATATGTGAATGGGCATGAGGGTGCACCCTGGCATACACATCAGAGCAAACGCAGGCATCTGCTGGTGTGTTATGAATCTGTGGGCACCCATGAGCCAGCAGCCATTTCTGGTGTGGTGCCTAAGTCGGAGATAACACTTGCCTCCTCTCCCCCCCAAGTTCCTATTTTCTAATGGGTCTTGAATCCCAGCTGGGAACTAGACCAAGGCTCTGAGAGGTGCCAAGATCCATTAATTTAAGCAAATGTAAGGGTATAGGAGCTGCAGCAGGATCCTGAAGTCACAAGGGCACAGTACCAGCTGGGGAGCCGATGAAGTTGGGAGGTCTAATCTCAAGGGTGCTAGGTGGCCGGCACCCACGGATGTGAACTTGGACATTCTTGCCCCAGGACCTTGATTCAAAGCTGACCAGTGTCTGTCCACATTCTACCTCCACCTACCCTGGTCATTCTGCAACTGGTCTGGGGTGCTGTGGTTTGAGAGTCACCCCTTTGTCTCCCCATCCCCCAGAGAGGAGTTGACCAAGTAACTTTTGAGGTAGGGCCCTGTTTGGAAATGTGTTGGGGGGTGTGACTCCTCCCTGAGGAGATGATGATCAATTGCTATCGGGGATCAGGGGGCTCTGAATGTCAAGTGCCTGCACCAAGAGTGCACAATAAAGGGGTTTCCCTCTTGCTCTTGTTCCTGTGAAAGGCTCCAGATCCCATTGCTTCTATTCTTCCTGCTTCCTGGAGGGGCGGCCGGATCTCTCTGTGCTTGGTACACTTCCTGCTAGGGCCACATTTATAGTGTCCCTTGATCACTCATCGAGAGCAATGGTCATTTCTAGTACTATCACAGCTTCTTAGAGGGGCGGGGTTTCAAGAACCCAGGAGACCAACGCAGGACAAGAGCCACCCACCGACTAGAAGGGGCAAAAGGTGTAATAGCCACCACACTTTGGTCCCTGCTGTTTTATTGTACACTCGGAATGGTAGACAGACTTGGCTCCCTCTTACTGCTGAGGCTGGGGATTGTCCCTGGAGAACAGGTCTGTTCTTCCTCAGGGATTGGACAGGAACTGGGAAATAGCTTTCCTTTCCTTCCTGACTAAGGTGCAAAGGCGACTTTAGCCCAGGATACAGCTCATGTATCATGTCTATGTCCTGAATCTTGGTCTGCCAGAGGTTTGAGTCAGTCGGGGGGTGGGGTGGGGCGGAGACCTAGAAGGAAAGAGCCAAGTCCATTGTTGGGAGAGTGGGAGTGGCAGCAAACCCAAATACATGGCCCTAGTTCCAATACGTGATCTAGATCAGTCCCCTACAGAAAAGGAGGGGAGCTGGGGAGCTTTTGGGGTGATATGGGTGTCTAGAGGCCTCCCGGGGCACGGAGGACACAGGATCCAGGCAGATGTAGTGTGAGCGGCCCTGAGCTTGCCCGCGCTCACTCTTGCCCGTCTGTGGACTGTACCACATCACCAGCAGCAGCCCAGGTGTAAAGTTGCTCTGGCTAGCCTCGAGCTGCTGATTCACGGCGGCGGCAGGCAGGCATGGAGGGAGGGGGAGAGGGCTCTGGGGATCTTGTTACTACTGGTCAAGCCAGTGGGATCTTGGAACGGACTTTGGTTCCTCCGCTTTGGGAAGGATGTTGGCTCGACCGACCCTCCAGGAGCATCTGGTTCGGGTCCGCACCAGACCCCAGAGAGAATGAGCGCATGGAGGCATGAAGCCGGAAGCCCACGTAGGACGCCCCCTTTTTCCTGGGGGCAGGCGCACTTTTAGCTCATTCTGGGCTTTGAAGACCAAGCTGGACAGCAGGTGGGATGGACAGAGAGACTAGCCCTGTCCAATGCTTGAAGCGGCCACTCCACATACCAGATTGGGGGGTGGGTGGGACAGAGGTGTAAAGGTGCCAGTGGCCACAAAAATGTGGCTGGGGATGCAACCTGAGACATCTGGGAAACAGAACCAAATCCCTCCTCCACAGAGGTGGAGGTGAACCGATCAGCCCCAGGGGCGGGGCATCCTTGGGAAAGACGGGGAGTTGAGCCAGGAACAGGAAACAATTGGGATAGAGTACGATTGGTGTATGGGCAAGTGGATCGGACCTGGGGCTGGAGTAGAACCTGGTGATCTCAAGTTGCCTAGAATGAGTCCAACGTTCTGGGAGGACAGGAAAGGCTGGAATTCAGAGAGGCACCTGCTAGGACCCGAGGGCCAAGAAGTCTAGCGAGGGTATAGGCTGGCCAGGGTGTTTCAACGCCTCCTCTCATCTCAGGTCGAGACTGAGCTATGGGGCAGCTCTCCCCCCACAACCCCCCCTTTCCAAACCTTCCGCCCAACCCCGGAGGCCTCCTCGGGTTTCCGCAAGAGCCGGAGGGCAGGCGGGGGTGTCACGTGCTCAGAGCCCGGGGGCCGGTTGGTCAGTGGGTCGGGAGGGACCACTTAGCGGGCCAGAGACAAGGGTCGGGTGAGAGCAGGGTGGCGATCCCGAGAGAAGAGCCCGCAAAGGAAAATCCCAGAAGCGGGCAGGCGGGTGGCCGGCGCGGAGCACGCCCTGCCACGCAGTGACCCGGGGCGCGCGGGCGGAGCCCCTGATCCCGGGTCGGGTCCTGGGTCACGGTGCTCCGGCCGGGGATGAGCTCCCCGCCACCCGCCCGCAAGGGCTTTTACCGCCAGGAGGTGACCAAAACGGCCTGGGAGGTGCGCGCCGTGTACCAGGACCTGCAGCCCGTTGGCTCTGGTGCCTATGGTGCAGTGTGGTGAGCGTTTGCCGGGCGGGGCGGCAGGCAGGGCAGGAGGCGGCTGGAGATTATGGGGCGGGTTCGCTAGCCAAGCCGTCCGCCCCGCAGCTCTGCAGTAGACAGCCGCACTGGCAACAAGGTGGCCATCAAGAAGTTGTACCGGCCCTTCCAGTCGGAGCTGTTTGCCAAGCGCGCCTACAGAGAGTTGCGCCTCCTCAAACACATGCGCCACGAGAACGTGAGTCCAAAGCCCGCCCCAGATGCGGATATTGTGCACTGGCCTGCTCTCATTCTGCCCTCCCCTGCAAATCCTGCCCACCGCCTCTGCGTCCAGGGGCCTGGAACCTCCTACCTAGTTAGCTCCCAGCTTGGGTAGGCTATCAACAGCTTCCAGGAGGAAAGCGGAGGCAGAACCCAGACGCTTTTCTGGGTGACACTACAAGTTCAGCCTCCTCTCCAACTGCTTGGTTTCACCTTCGGTCCACCTCTACCTTTGCAGCCCGGGCAGTGGTCAGGGTATGGTCTGGGCCTAAGGGTTCCTCAGGTCTCATTCCAAACCCTGTCTCCAATCAGGTTGGTGGAAGGAGGGTTTTCCTGGAAGGGACACTTGCTTACCCTAGCCTAGTCTCCCTTTGCCCACCTCCTGAGTCTTCTATTCCAGGCAGACAGGTACCTGAGCATTCAGGGCAAGGCAGGGTACTCTAGTTATGCGACCTTGGCTCTATCATCCCAAAGCCCTGGGTCTCTGTGGATAAAAGGGTTCAAGGAGCAGAACATTACTGTTACCATTGTGGGTGTGTATTTCTTCACACCCATAGGAAAAACATCTCGTTTCCAGTCCTACCTGCACGTAGCTACTCCTAAGTCAATCACATCACTGTCGCTAGCCATCAGAACATTCCTCTCAGCCAGGGGCATCATCATCATCATCATTATTATTATTATTTGGTTCTTCCTGAACCTGTGAGTTCTGTCTCTCCCACTTCTGTTCTGTACAGTTGCCCTAGTCCTGATGTTTTAACCCTTTCAGATCATCAGAGTCAATAGTCCCAAGGAAAAATGACCTCCCCGTGGCTAACAGACAGCAAACTGATCCCCACTGTTTCATTATCACCACTGTTGGTTGATCTGGTGGATGGACACCAGCCCCCTGCTATGTCTCCTTCTTCACTTCCCAATAAAGCTGGAAGCAGAAAAAACAAACAAACAAAAAGACAAACAAACAAACAAAAAAAAAAAACCCCAGTAAGCCTGGCAGTGGTGGCACATGCACTTGGGAGGCAGAGGCAGATGGGTCTCTGTGAGTTCAAGTTCAGCCTGATCTACAGAGTTAGTTCTAGGACACCAGCTTCTACACAGAGAAACCCAAAGCCAAACAAAACAAAAAAAAACAAACAAAAAAACAAAAACAAACAGTAAAAGGCTCTGGTTCCTTGGGTGTCGCCACCCCATCCTCAGAGCCTCCAACTTCCACCTACCTACTTATCCTGTACCCTTCTTGAACCGAGAGCTGTGGGCCTTGTCATTCACTCCCTACTTCTCTGCTAGTCTGTGGGTCGTGCCTGCCTTGTCAAGAGCTTTTACACCAAGCTACTGACCTGCCCTCACCTGGCTGTGGTTGCTTTCAGGATGCCTCAACACGTTTGAGGAGGCTGCCATTGTAACCTACCTTCCCATGTGGACCCTGAGGTTTGGATAGGCTTGTATGGCCCACTCACACCAGAGATGGGGTTGCTACAGGGCCAGTCCTAGCCTCTGCTGCCTCTTCCTCCTCCTCCTCCTCCTCCTCCTCCTCCTCTTCTTTCTCCTCTTCCTCTTCCTCTTCTTCCTTAAGCTCTGGTCCTTGGCTCTGGGTCACATTCTATACCACAAAAGTGCAGAAGTCATACTCCTTTGATGGACCTACCTTGACCTCCGGGACACTATCCCTTATCTATTCTGCAGAGTGCACTCAGCTCACAGGTCACACCTGTGAGTTATCTGTCCCCAGGCTCTTCCTGTCCGTGCTCTTCCCCCCTAGCTTCAGCCAGGACTAAAGTGGTCACCCATCTGCCCTTTACCTCCTGTCTATTCTTGCCTCATTCTGTCATTGAAACTAGGAGGACATATTCAGCACCGGCATCATATCTTTGTTTAAACCTTTCCACAGCAGCTCTATGGACCAAAGCCAAATCTGCCCCTGGGATAGGAGTTTGAGGTCCTCTTTGGGCTTGCACTGTCCTCTCCTTGATTCCTTCTTGTCACTTGGACTTCCTCTCTGTCCCTTACTCTGGAGGGATTTTTCACTCCTGTTGTGGCCGTTGGGCACCTGAGCCCTCTTTGCTCATTGACTCATCCCTCCTGGTATTTGGATATATGTGACCCTCCTCGGGATGGACTCCCTTGACCCCGGAGGTCCTGTGCCCTAACCAAGTACTGGGAAGCCAATGTCACATTGTCTATCTGTTGTCCAACCCCCTCAACCAAAAGCTGTGTTTCAATTGGAGCTTCCCTTGGTCTAGACAGCCAGGGGATGGTCCCAGGCATGACCTACTGGGAATTCATTCCTCCCAGGGGATTGTCCCCACTTTGGTCTTGGGTCTGCTTTATTGGGAAGAAAAAAAAAGTGGGGGAGAGGGAGACGGAAGACTAAGGGGGCTGGATTGCTCAGAGGCCTGGAGCTAACCCAGACCTGAGACTGTCCCTCCCCCCAGAGAATCCCGGCTGTCAGCATCCAAAAATAGCCTGTGTCTGTGGGCAAATGTACCAGGATGGGGGCCGAGCCGACAGTGGAGACGGTGGAGGAGACAAGGAGTACAGTGCCACCCTGGGGGTGCACTGAGGCCTTGCAGCTCCCGTGTGCTCTCTATCCCGCCTGTCACTTGTTCCTCAGGTCATCGGGCTACTGGACGTGTTCACTCCTGATGAGACCCTGGATGACTTCACAGACTTGTAAGTGCTCGGGGCTGAGTGGGTGGCAGGAACCCCGGGGTGGCTTCTAGGTGTCAGCTTAAGGTTCTGGGTCAGGTTGAGGACCTTCTCCCCATAGCCCAGCGGTTCTCACCCTTCCTAATGCTGTGACCCTTTAATACAGCTCCTCATGTCGTGGTGACCCCCAACCGGAAGTCTGTTTTGTTACTACTTCGTAACTGTACGTTTGCTACTGATACGAATTGTAACGGAAATGATATATAGGATATCTGATATGGGACCCCCCCCCAAGGGGTCATAGCCCATGTGAGGGATAGGGTGCACACTGCCCACCCACTCCTCTCACCACAGTCTACACTCCACTCCTATATGCTCCCAGGAGCCATGAACTTGTGTGAGTGATAATACCATTCTCCCTGGTCTATCCCTCCACCCACCTGAACATCCCTCTGACCTAGATGCCTTGCAGCTCCAACCCCTGGCCCAGATTCCTGTTATCCTGTGTGTGACAGGAGGGGCCTAAGTGGCTTCTGGGCACTAGCTTCAGGTTCTAAGTTGGCTTGCCCTGGGCCAAGTGAGGGCTGAGATGCACACTGCTCATTTACGTCTCACCATAGCCCCCTGTACTGTTGGTACCCATGGATACTGGCATGCCCTGGTAAAGCCAAACTGTCTTCCTTCTAAGCCTGACATTTGGGCCCTCACAGTGCCTGAGGTATCGGTACAACTAAACGATCCGAGGTGCCAGCGTCAGGTGCAGCCCTAGTTACTCACCCGGGCTGGAGAGATGGTTCAGTGGTTCGGAGGCCTGACTGCCCTTCCAGAGCACCTGAGTTTGATTCCCAGCACCTATCTAGTAGCTCCCAGCTTCTGTAACTCCAGTCCCAGAAGAGTTGATACCTACTGTCTTTTGGTCTCCATGAGCAGTGTACATGTGTGGTTCACAGATAACACGTGGAAGCAAAGCATCCATACCCGTAAAAAATAAAATAAAAAAAAGACAAGGCTGAGTGTAGTGGTGCAAGCCTTTAATTCCAGCACGTAGATGGCAGAGGTAGAGGCAGATAGCTGTCTGTGAGTTCAAGGCCATCCTGGTCTACACGGTGAGTTCCAGGCCAGACGGGACTGCAAAGTGCGACCTTTCCTCAAAAAACAAACAAAGAGCCTTCAAACCCGAACAAAATAACCCTGGCATATAGCCCACTCCCTGCTTACCATTCTGGAAAGAGGGGATGTGGGTTGAGAAGGTGTAATTGCTTAGGACAGGTGTGGCCAGAGGGTGGATTGGTGCCTAGCACGGCACGGTGGTGGTAGAGACGTCATAGGATGGTATGACCCCCCACCCCCAATGCCAGTGATGAATGGGTGCTACGGAGTAAGCACCTTTCTTCTCTCAGGACTTGAAGCCTGGCAACCTGGCTGGCACCTGCCAGGGAGGGGTCTGGCAAGGTGTGAACTGGGCCCCGTGGGGCTAGCCTAGCCCTGATCCCTTGGCTGCATGCATCCCTTGTTTCCACAGCTACCTAGTGATGCCATTCATGGGCACTGATCTGGGCAAGCTCATGAAGCATGAGACTCTGAGTGAAGACAGGATCCAGTTTCTTGTGTATCAGATGCTGAAGGGACTGAAGGTAGGCTTCGCTGAGGTGGCCGTAGGGAGGTGGGCGGAGCTTCCGGTTTGGGCAGGGTAAGGGCTCTGTGGCTTTGGAGCACCCGCTGAGCTGATAGCTGCTGAACTCTCTCTTTCCCACAGTATATCCACGCTGCTGGTGTCATTCACAGAGTGAGTCCTGGCGGGGCTGGGCGACCGCCCATCTGCTCCTCCCCAACTGTAGAGACAAAAGTGCTCAACCCCAGTGCCCCGTTGCTTGACTATGAGCAACATAGGGCTGTGGTGGGGATGCTTTCCCTGGGGACTCAGCCCCTCTGCCCTTCCCCAGAGGGGCCAGGCCAGTTTCGGTGGCCCTAGTCAAGGGCTGCCTGGGCTCCGCTCTGGCAGGTGGGTCACAGTGGCCACCTTTCTTCTCTCAGGACTTGAAGCCTGGCAACCTGGCTGTGAATGAGGACTGTGAGCTGAAGGTATCACTGGGAGGGGAAGATGACCAAGGTACGAGGTGGGGACCCCTTCCACTTCCCCTACTGGCCTGCTTGACGTTTGGCCTAGGCAAAGGGACAGAACTCAGACATTTGGGCAGAGGCTGAGCAGCTATTAGGCAAAGAGTGGCTGAATATCCCTAGTCGCTCGGGGATCCTAACGGTGATTAGGGGATGGTGAGACAGGAAGATCTCAGCATTTGTTCCTAAGGTGGGTAGGGCCAGGTGCACTGACCACAGGGAGAATCTTCTGGGCCACATTTGGTCTATCCTCAGTGTCTTAAGTTCCACCTCCCTGATACTTCTTTAGATCCTAGACTTTGGCCTTGCCAGGCAGGCAGACAGTGAGATGACAGGATATGTGGTAACCCGGTGGTATCGGGCGCCAGAGGTCATCTTGAATTGGATGCGCTACACGCAGACAGGTAAGAGGCTATCCAGAGACTCCAGTGCATACCACCCACATTTACACATTCATTTTATTTTAAAATTATTTCTGTAGTATTGGGATTGGAACCCAGAGTCTTATTCATGCTAGACAAGTGCCCCGTCATTGAGCTACATCTCATATATCTCAGCCTTTCTTTCTCTCTCTCTTCTCCTCCTCCTTCTTTCCTTCTTTTCTATTTCATTATTTTTTGAGAAAGAATATATGTGTGTATGTATATGTATATTTGGTTTGATTTGGTTGTTTTGAAGACAGGGTCTTACTATGTAGCTCTGGCTATTTCCAGAACTCACTATGTAGACTAGGCTGGCCTTGAACTCACAGAGATCCACTTGCTTCTGCCTCTGCTCGCTTGCTCTCTCTCTCTCTCCCTCTCTCTCTCTCTCTCTTTCTCTCTCTCTCTCTCTCTCTCTCTCTCTCTCTCTCTCTCTCTCTCTCTCTCTCTCTCTAGATCCTTTGTAGTCCTGGCTGGCTGGAACTCAATGGGTAGACCAGACTGGCCTTGAATCCACAGAGATCTACCTGCTTCTGTCTGTTAAGAGTTGGGAATTAGGGCTGGAGAGATGGCTCAGTGGTTAAGAGCACGGCTGCTCTTCCAGAGGTCCTGAGTTCAATTACCAGCAACCACATGGTGGCTCACAACTATCTGTAATGGGATCTGGTGCCCTCTTCTGGTGTGTCTGACATACATTAAATAAATAAATAAATAAAATATTTAAAAAAAAAAAGAGCTGGGAATTAAAGGCTGTATTACCATGTCTGGCCCCTTCTTAATTTTTATAAGAACTTATTTTATATGTATATAAGTACTTATCTGTATGTATTTATACATGCAGGTCCATGTATTTATAAACATCACCTGTGTACTTGGTGCCTGCAGAGGCCAGAAGAAGGCATTGGAATCTCTAGGACTAGAGTCCCAGATGGCTGTGAGCTGTCATGTAGGTGCTCACCACCTACCAAGATCTTCTGGAATAGCATCCCGTGCTCTTAACTGATTAGCTACCTCTATCTCCCTTCATTCCTTGATAAAGAGCCATTTGTAGGCACTGCCACTGGGAGGTTAGTGAGTTGGGGTGGGACTCTGCCACCCTTCTCAATGACAGCCTCTGCTCTGTGCCTATGTGTGCACCATCCTGTCATGCATACTTGTCTCCCATGTGTGGTCTCTTGTGTGTCTCCTTCTCTTGGCCTTCATGAATATGAATGCCACCCTTGCCTGTGGGGCACTGATGGGACTTCTCAGTGGACATTTGGTCCGTTGGCTGCATCATGGCGGAGATGATTACTGGAAAGATCCTGTTCAAAGGCAATGACCGTATCCTTCTATGTAGAGCATCCTTTGACTTTAGCCAAGATGTGGCTACTGGGTGGGGTGGGGTCCTCTGTCCCTGCATTGTATTCCTGACCTTGGTACAGACCTGGACCAGCTGAAGGAGATCATGAAGGTCACAGGGACGCCCCCTCCTGAGTTTGTACAGAAGCTACAGAGTGCTGAGGTCAGTGGGGAGTGGGTGGTGGGCTGGACTTGGGCGTGGGGGCTGCCCTATCACCTTTCTTCCCTCACAGGCCAAGAACTACATGGAAGGCCTCCCTGAGTTGGAAAAGAAGGATTTTGCCTCTGTCCTGACCAATGCAAGCCCTCAGGGTAGGGCTGGATGGGGTGAAGGTCTCAGGCTCCTGGGTATGTCCTCTCCTGTGGCTTGGCCTGAATTGCTCTTCCCACAGCTGTGAATCTCCTGGAAAAGATGCTGGTGTTGGATGCAGAACAGCGTGTGACAGCAGCTGAGGCATTAGCCCATCCATACTTTGAGTCCCTTCGGGACACTGAGGATGAGTCCAAGGCCCAGAAATACGATGACTCCTTTGATGATGTAGACCGCACTCTTGAGGAATGGAAGCGTGAGTGTGGGTTCCATACAATGCCTGGCTTTGAACCCTGTGTGTGTGAGCCTCTGCCCCTGGGTTGCAGGTCAGCTAAGAGCATGGGAGGTCAGAGGGCATTGTGGGGCAGTGCAACTCAACCAGGTTGACTTCTGGCTAGGGCAGAACACGGTAGGAAAGAGTGTCTTTTGCAGGAGCTCCAGCAGAGGCTGGAATGTGATGGATTCTGAGAACTGTGGAGCACCTATGTGTGCTTTGTGCCCTTGGCTTACTAATTTCCTTTCTCTCCCTAACCCCTATATTGCCCTGCATCCTCATGTCTAGACTACACTGAAGCCCTCCCTACCACCTTATGACTTTCTTCTCACACCTTTGAAATGTATCCTTACCTCTTCTTACTCCCTTTCAGGACCTCTCCTGAAATAACTATATCTTATGTTATGCCCATGGAAAACGTTGTTCTATTCCCATGCAGGCCCAAGGGCCCAGCTTTTCCTTCTCATCTCCAGCCTCAGAACCCTCCATAGCTATGTGCCAAACCTCCAGGTTCTGGGCAGAGTTTCCTCTGTTTGAGAACTGGCCTTCAGAGAACCCTTCTCAGTTTGCCTACTATTCCCTGAGTTGGAACTAGCCTCTGGTGTCTGCTCCAGACTGGCAGGTCCAACCTGGGGAGCAGGGAGGTCTGAGGACATGTCCACTGGGACATGCCATCCCTTGTCCAGTTTGCCTCAGACCCCAGGCCCTGTTCTCACACCTTAGTGTAGGAAAGACTGGATGGGTTGAGGTTCTGAAATCATGTCCTGAAAGTCCTGACAGGTGTTCTTCCCTTCTGTGTTGTCGTGTGCTTATGAGTTTGGTTCTGTGTGATGAAACCCTTCTGCTGTTAAAACAAAATAACTCCCTTAACCACGGGCCACAAGATCCGTTTCTGTGGTCTCCATCTACACTGTGGCTGGGTGCTTTTGCTTTCACCATAGACCACAGGGGACACACAACTGAGCTCTTGCGTAGGCTCACACACTTTCTTCTCGCTTCCTTTTTTTGAATACAAACCTCTCTCTCTTTTTGTACACAAACTTTTTTTTTTTTTGAACATAAGCTTTCATCACTTGTCTTCTTGGGGAAATCTAGCTTCACAGCAGCCTTCAGGGATTTTTAAGTGGCTTGGTCCATTTAGGGTTAGATTTAAGACCCATGGGGTGCTGGCTCCTCCGCTTAGTTGAAAGCCATCTAGTTATATTGTTTGTTTCTTTTCACTTCCTGCAGGTGTTACTTACAAGGAAGTGCTCAGCTTCAAGCCTCCCAGGCAGCTAGGAGCCAGAGTTCCAAAGGAGACGGCTCTGTGAAGACCTGTGGGTGGTTTGGGGGGGGGGACGGATATCCTAAGAAGGTTGGCTGGGAGCTTCACAGGCACCTCGGCTTCTCTCCTCTGGGAGAGGAATCCTGGGTAGCACTCCGACAGTGCTTGGAGCTTGAATCCCAAGTCATCTACTGGACAGGCTGTGTAGACCTTTGTGAATCATGGACCCTCCATCTCCAAACCTGTTCTTTAGCCTTTGAGTGCCCCAGATGACCCTGGCAGAACATCAAAGCTTTCCGTCCAAGACCCTTATCCAACATGGGACTAGCCTTTGAATTCTGGAGATGTGCATGAAATCAGTATTTGTGAAAAAGCCGCAGAGTGGGCAGAGCTCAGGAGACAAGTGTTAGACCCGAGCTCTGGACGATGTCAAGGGCAACTCCTGGGACACTGACTTGGGCATCGTCTCTTCTGCCTCTGGAATGTAAACCAGACATTTGGTGTGCCTAAGTGACTGGGTGCAAATAAACCCTTTTGTAGATCTCCCATTCTGGTTGTGTGGCCCCGTGCCTGAGCGCCCATCAGTTCTCCAAGCTGCTGCTCTGTGCACAGAAAGGAGGTAACCTGAGCTCTCTGTCCTCCAGTGCCAGACCCCAGACTCTTCCTAGGCCATAGTGCTGGTGCCACTTAGTCCTTGTCTTCAAGCCACATTAGGGCTTGGCCCCTCCCCTCTTGAATGACTGTACTCTTAAGGCTTAGAGTCTGAGCAGGGAGTCTGGAGCCTGATGCAAGGGAGGATGATGGGGAAGATGATGTTAGGACCCAGAGAGAGGGATGCTCCCTTCTTTCTGAGTTCGCAACATCTGTCTTCCAATGGTCCAAACTTCTAGTAATGAAGGTCTTAAAGGCTCTCTGAGACCAGAGAGGTGGGTTCTACTCTCTGACCAGCAACTTAGCTCTCTTCCAGCATTGTCCTGTCAGCCTCCCTGAACCCATACTGTCATCTGCAAGCCATTAAACACAAGCTGCCTGGTCAGAGGCCACACTTGGGCTGGGTAGATGGTCCATGTTCTTTTCCGTGTCCCCAGGACAGGTGCGACAGGACAGGACATAAGGGTGAGGCATTTCATTCCCCTCATTTGGCAAGTTTTGGGCATATACACTTTCCCTGGTCTAATCTGGTCAGAGGAAATGCCATGACCCTGGCTCCTCTGCCTAAGCCCCCTTGTGATACCCATGATCCAAGACTTCAAATACTTCACCCAATTATGGAGGTGTGGCTCAGTGCATGCCCTTCCCCACAATACACATAATCCAGGGTGGTCAGTCATGAATGTCCTGACTTCTTCTGCTTGATACCTTTGGCTTTTTGAAGATGGAGAAGCCTTGGGCTTTCCCCAAACCCATGCCTGAACTCTCAACTCCTGCCTGCGGCAGAGGGCACCTACTCCTGACCTCTCCAGGGCTCTGGTTTCCCCTGTACATGCTAGCTGTGTGTGTTCCTATCATAGACGTTAGTGGCAGCCCTGACCCCTCCCCTCCCCCCATCTTGGGGCATCTGTAATTCCAACACTTCCCAACTGGAGACAAGCCTGGACTATGGACCAAAATACATATATGCACAACTTTTGTTGGTATTTGAGCTCTTATCTCCTTTGTTCTTCCTAACCCCAGCCCCTTCCTCACCTTTTGCTCAGAACCCTCTGCCCTAGCCTCACACTGGCTGGCCTGGCATCTTATATAACCCTGCCATTTCATTGGCCTCTTTCTCACCTCTGGCCTTTCTGTTGGTCCCTTCTGGAAGTTCAGGGCTTTGATCCAGCCCAAGCCAGCCCCTGCATGCACTCACATACACACCCTGCTCACTTCCCTCCTCTCCATCCTTCCCCTGGGGGAGCAGGATTGTGATTGTTTGTGATTGACAGTTGGCATTTCTGACTCTGGCCGAAGCTATCAGGTTAGGCTAGGAGGACGCTGCGTGCAAGAAGACAGCATAGCTGCGGCTGTAGCGATGGCTTGAGGACAGGCAGCCCTGTCTTCCCCACCATTTCAAGAAGGACACTGGAGGCGGTACTGGTGGCAGGCTCCGTACCACACGTAGTTGGCGGTGGCACTGAAACTGAAGCCCCAGAGAGAGAGACCAGATCTAGCGCAATCCTAAGGGAGCTCAACCTTTTGGTCTGCTCCACCCTAATCTCGCCTGGGGGCGGGACGTAGTCTGTAAAGGAGGAAGCCGGAAGTTGGGCGTTTGGAGCCATGCTGTAGACCCGGTTTAGCTCAGTTTCCAGCGGTTGGCTTCTATCGGCCAGGCTTGAGCCCGAACGTGGGTCTGGGGGGTGATTCCCTCTTCCCAGGTCCAGTGTCCATTACCCGGCTCTGTCCCAAGCGATGATGGTATACGAGCTTGCTGTTAGGTGAGACTCGGCAGTGCAATCACCTGCCGGCAGAGGGCGTGTTACGTTAGAGCGGATCAAAGTGACCACGGTGTAGCCATGGGCACAGCACTTGTATACCACGAGGACATGACAGCCACTCGACTGCTCTGGGATGAGTAAGTGTGTCTTGACAGAAGTAGGGGGCCGGGAGGGAACCCTGAACACTGAGATCCTTGTCTGCTCCAGCCCCGAGTGCGAAATTGAGTGCCCAGAGCGCCTGACAGCTGCCCTGGATGGCCTGCGGCAGCGAGGTCTAGAAGAAAGGTGCCTGTGTTTGTCAGCTCGTGAGGCATCAGAGGAAGAGTTGGGCCTGGTGCACAGGTCAGACTATGACAGGTCTGGGGACCTGAACCTATTATAGCCCCACTAGCATTCTTTTGGGTTCACGGTGGTGTGGGCTAAAAGGGAGTATTGGGTGGGCACTCCCACCAGGAATCTCTGCTCCTTTCCTTCCTGTCCTGCTGGTGGTCTGCCTGCTGATCTGTAGCCCGGAATATATAGCTCTGGTGCAGAAGACCCAGAGCCTGGATAAAGAGGAGCTCCACGCACTGTCTAAACAGTATGATGCCGTCTACTTCCACCCGGTGCGAGCCAGCATGCACACGCATTCACCCAGATTTATGTCCGTATGCCTGCCTAGGTGTAGTCACACCCATGTCTGCTCACCTGCCAGTGTCTTCCTGTTTATGCTTTATGACCATACCCTGCCATGTTTTGCTTGCCACTGTCCCAGCCCTGTCTGCTCAGCAATGGGAAACCTGCAACCTGGGACAAGCAGGTCAGGCAGCAGGCTGAATTGCCCTCTGGTCCACAGGACACTTTTCACTGTGCCCGACTGGCAGCGGGGGCTGCGCTGCAGTTGGTCGATGCTGTGCTAACAGGAGCTGTGCACAATGGGCTTGCCCTGGTGAGGTGAGAACCGTCCTCCTCCCCTGGCTGTCTGTGTGTGACCCTGTGAGGGGACAGAATGACTCTGACATGCCCTGTGTCTCCTTTTTTTTTTTACATCCCAGGCCTCCAGGGCACCACAGTCAGAGGGCAGCTGCGAATGGATTCTGTGTGTTCAACAATGTGGCTATAGCAGCCAAACATGCCAAACAGAAATATGGGCTGCAGAGGTGTGTCCAAGCCTTAGCTGCAAGTGTGGGGGACCCAAACTAAGTAGGAAGAGGTGGAGCTGGTAATCAAGAGATCCCACCTAGCTCCCTCCACTCCTGGCTAAGCTCCTAGCCTAAAGGTGGAAAGGCAGCTACTTTCAATAATCTCCAGCATTGTCTGAATTTAGGATTCTCATTGTCGATTGGGATGTCCACCATGGCCAGGGCATCCAATATATCTTCAACGATGACCCCAGGTGAGCTGGGGTGTGGACACAGCCCTTCTCTGCTACCCACCATTTTGGGGATAAAATTCAAGTGGTGAAACTAGGGGTCTTAAGAATCAGGGTTCTGGCCGGGCAGTGGTGGCACATGCCTGTAATCCCAGCACTTGGGAGGCAGAGGCAGGCAGATTTCTGAGTTCGAGGCCAGCCTGGTCTACAGAGTGAGTTCTAGGACAGCCAGGCCTATACAGAGAAACCTTGTCTTGAAAAAAAAAATCAGGGTTCTTTGAGAAGTTGTGTAGTTGCTAGGGGACCTCCCTTCTAACCCGGCCAATTGTCGACAGTGTCCTTTATTTCTCCTGGCACCGCTATGAGCATGGACGCTTCTGGCCATTCCTCCCAGAGTCTGATGCAGATGCAGTTGGCCAAGGGCGGGGCCAAGGTTTCACTGTCAATTTGCCCTGGAACCAGGTACCAAGTCCCCCTCCCCCCTCCATCCAGCCTACCTCTCTGCTCCCTAGCTCTGGGATTGGGGTGGGGTTGTGCTGCAAGAGTCTTCCTGGAGTTTGGATCCCAGGGGTGAAGACAGTGAGGCCCTCATTTGTAGGCCTGGTCCTCTGATGTCTGCTTTGCTTTTGCTGCAGGTTGGGATGGGAAATGCTGACTATTTGGCTGCCTTCCTGCATGTGCTGCTCCCGTTGGCCTTCGAGGTGACTGTGGGGGAGGGGGTGTCCCCCTGGGCAGGAGACCCTAGGCTTACCCAGAGTCCCACTGTGACGGCTGGAGAGTTGGAAGCCATTCCATCAGTGTATGAATGGACCCTTGGAAGTAGAGAAGGTGCCTCAGAAAGTCTGACACTCAGAAAGTGAGTGGATAGCGCTGGGACCTCCTCTTCACCTGGGCTATTGCTCTTTTTTTGCTCCTTTCCACTGGATCCTGCCTACAGTTTGACCCTGAGTTGGTACTGGTGTCAGCGGGATTTGACTCTGCTATTGGGGACCCTGAGGTGAGAGCATGGCCTGGCTGGGGAGTAATGTAAGGTCCTGGGCCCAGGTCCTTATCGTACTCACTGTGTTTCAGGGGCAGATGCAGGCCACACCTGAGTGCTTTGCCCATCTCACGCAGCTGCTGCAGGTGTTGGCTGGTGGCCGGATTTGTGCTGTGTTGGAGGTAACTGCTCAAGGGCCAGGGGAGAAGAGGGTACCAGATGTGAGGGTCAGTCAAGGTTAGGTGTTCTGCCTGGTATGGTCACACTAGTGACATCCCTCCTCTGTCCCGTTTCAATGCTCTTCTTAGGGTGGATACCACTTGGAGTCCCTAGCACAGTCAGTGTGCATGATGGTGCAGACACTGCTCGGTGACCCCACACCTCCCCTTCTCGGGCTCATGGTGCCATGTCAGAGGTTTGAAGATGGAGAGCTGGTGGGAGGGTTGTGTGGGAGTGGTGGGGGGAGTCAGGCTTACAACTCTACTTCTTCCCATAGTGCCCTGGAGTCCATCCAGAGTGTCCGGACAGCCCAGACCCCTCACTGGAAAGGTCTCCAACAAAGTCAGTATGGCCTGGACCTGGGTTGGTGGCTCCACCCCTTGAGCTTCTTTACAGTGACTGTGACTCTGAACCGTTTAGATGTGGCCCCAGTTCTGAGTTCCAGCACCCACTCTCCTGAAGGGAGATCTCTTCTGCCTTTGCGTGGTGAGAGTCCCACATGTGCAGTAGCAGAGGATGCACTGAGCCCCGTCCTGGACAGACCGTGCCTCCGCCCTACACCTCCAGTCCGCACTGCTGTGGCCTTGACTGTGCCGGGTGCTGCCCTGGCTTTACCTCCTGGAGTGCTCCATCAGGAAGAGTCGGTCTCGAGGGAGGAGACGGAAGCCTGGGCCAGGTGAGGAGAGCAGATCTGGGGATGGGGCTGTCCATGCCTTGTCATTGATACAATGATATTTGATTTCCATGTGTCCCTCTGGACCAACCATTATAGGCTTCACAAGTCCCAGTTCCAGGATGAGGACCTTGACACACTGGGGAAGATTCTGCGTCTCTTAGATGGAATCCTGGATGGACAGGTAGGGTTGCCGAGGGTGCTGCTGAAGATAGTGTGGTGGCATGTACCGAGGATTGGCATGTCCAGGAAACACTCTTTGGCAAAGAGAAAGTGGACAATCTAAAGTGTAGTTTTAAGCATCTTGCTAAGATTTATTCTATGTGAGTACACCATTGCTCTCTTCAGACACACCAGAAGAGGGCATCAGATCTCATTACAGATGCTTGTGAACCATCACATGGTTGCTGGGAATTGAACTCAGGACCTCCGGAAGAGCAGTCAGTGCTCTTAACCACTGAGCCATCTCTGCAGCCCAAATCTTGCTTTTAGAATTGGGGCGATTTGACCTTGTAGTGTAGGGAAAAGAAGTCAGCAGCTATTTGGAAAAGACCAAAACATAGCATAACTGGGTTTAGCCTAAGGTCTGGGAGTGGGCACTGACTTCTGAAAGTGCTCCAATGAAGGTGTGTGTGCCAGCCTCTAAGTCCCCTACCTGTTGTTCATTCTATAGATAAGAAGTGCCTTAGCAACCACAACTGCCCTTGCTACAGCAGCAACTTTAGATGTGCTCATTCAGCGATGCCTAGCCCACAGAGCTCAGAGGTACACTTTGCTTGGCTGACTTGAGTCCCCAAGGACCTGGGAGTACCCACTAAATGGCATAGGGAGGGCCTTTCAATGGATACTGGACAATGTGAGCCCAACCTATCCTGGGTCAACTTCTTAGGGTGCTCTGTGTGGCCCTGGGACAACTAGATCGACCCCTGGACCTTGCAGATGACGGGTATGATTCTTTGGCTTATACATCTCAGTTGTGCATGAACAGGTTGCAGACAAGTGACTGGGAAAGCAGGGTTACCGTTGGGTGAGGACACTGCTTTCCATAGGTGCAGTTTGAGTGTGGGTGCCCCAGAACGCAGTGCCAACCAGGTTGACAGTCACTTACACCCCCGCTGGGCCCCAAGCTGTCCTCTATCCTTTGTTGTTAAGCCCAGGGAAGGGTGAGCAGGGTCTCATGCATGTGCATACATGCCCATGGCACTTTCTCCTGAGAAGGAGAATTCTGTGGCTCAACATTCAGGGCAAGGAGGCAACCATCTGGTCCATGTTCCACTTCTCCACTCCATTGCCACAGGTGAGTGGCTGTGTTGTGGTTGGACAGGTGTTGTGTCGTGTCCCCCCCCCCCCCATCTTTCTGGGTGCTCCTGTTCACAACCCGGGGTCCCTGAGATTGGGGGTTGGGTGACAGAAGCCAGTAGCAGTGCCCTCTAGATGAGAGTCTGAGGCTCTGCTGTTGTCCCTACAGACAACTGGAGGGTTTCTGAGCCTCATTTTGGGTCTGGTACTGCCCTTGGCCTATGGTTTCCAGCCTGACATGGTGTTGATGGCCCTGGGGCCTGCCCATGGTCTGCAGAACGCCCAAGCTGCTGTCTTAGCTGCAATGCTTCGGAGCCCAGTAGGGGGCCGAATTCTAGCTGTAGTGGAAGAGGTAAACTGGGTAGGGTGGATACGTTGTACGGGTGGAAGGTGGACAGAAACAATTGTCTCATTGCCGCCCAAACCCCACTATCTCTGAGCCAGGAAGACAAACTCCAGCTTGCAAGGACCCTGGCCCAGGCATTGCACGGAGAAACACCTCCCAGTCTGAGCCCTTTCTCGATGGCCTCTCCAGAGGAGATCCAGGCTCTTATGTTACTAAGAGCTCAGCTAGAGGCTCGATGGAAGTTGCTGCAGGTGGCTGGTGAGGCTCGTAGGGGCGAGGGCGACGCCTTACTTTAGAACTACGTGGAGCCAGCTTCACCAACGAGCCAATTGTGCTTTTCCAGCTCCTCCACCATAACCGTGATCGCCAGTCGCTTGAGATTGGTCAAGGTGGGCGATTCCTACTTGCAGAAGAGCACACTCGGGCCCCAGTGAACCATGGCCCGAGACCTACATCTCGTCTGCAGCGGCCCAGGCTTCCTACTTCCAGAACAATAAACATCGGGTAAACAGAACACACCTCTGTCTCCTTTACTGAGTTCACTTTCAGCAAATTATCTGAGAGGTTAGGTTCTCGTTCTGAAAGCTGAGGCCGTGGCCCCGCCCACCCAGGGGCCGCCTCTGATGACGCATTTTTCTGTGCGTCTCTTGGTGTAGTCTGCCGTCGCATGGGTGTGACGCCAGAGCGGCGGGAGTCCCAGTTAAGGTGTCATGGGTTTGCTGGCTGGTTAAGGGACATACAGATTCGGTCGGTAAACTTGTCATGGTTCGGGAGACCCGAGGACGAGCGCCGGGTGGTGGCTGAGGGCTGGGAGGACGCGGCGTGTGGCTTCTCGCACTGCGAAGCCTGAGACGCGGATGCCCAGTTCCCCGGTGTGAAGCCATGAGCGGTCGGCTTTTTGGCCCTGGCCCACCTGGCCTTTGAGAGCATGAAGTGACTCCTAGGTGCAAAATTTACCAGTCGTGGGTCCAGGGCTGAAAAGAGAGGGAATATGGCCAGCATCACCCAGCTGTTCGATGACCTCTGCGAGGCTCTCTTACCTGCTGCCCAGGCTCGCCCCGGCCAGCGCAGCGTGGACAGGAAGAGGGAAAAGCTGCGCCTTAAGAGGGTAGCCTACAATGCCCTTTTCGCAAATCTTTTTCAAGAGGACACCCATCAACGGCAGCCTGACTCGTCGAAGCTCCCTGTGAAAAACAAGGTCCTCATGCTGTCCTTCGATTTGAGGGTGGGGGGCTTGGGGCCAGAGGCTGACCGTTTGGAGGAGCTTGTGGAGAAACTTGAAGCAGCCCCTGACTGTCCTTTTGTGGAGGTGGGGTCAGTGTTGGACCTCTTAGTTCAGCTGGCAGGAAGTGGCCCCCCTCAAGTGCTGCGCAGAAAACGGGATTACTTCTTTAATAACAAGCACGCAGGCCGAAACGTACCCTACAGCGGCTACGATTGCTATGACTTGAGTGTGTTTGAAATGGACGTTCGGTCACTTATCTCTGGGGAGGAGAATTTGTGTCATAACACGGTCCAGGAAGCGCTTCAGGTGATGGAGGCTGCCCCAGGCACTGGCCTGCCCACCGTTGGGCTCTTCTCAATTGCTGACTCTTGTGGTGACAGGTTTGAGAGAGACACCAGGGTCTCACTCTTTGGTGCACTTGTGCATAGCCGCACATATGACATGGATGTGCGACTGGACCTGCCTCCTGTGCCAGACAGCGCCGACTTCTCTGGACTGGCCATCAAGGTAATATTTCTTTCCCCTTCAGTATCCCTAGAGGTTTGGAAAATTCTTCACCCGATAATGCTGGCAAGCTTCTGTCCAAGCATCAGGTAATCAGACAGTCATGAGGTAGAGATGCTGAGGAGGACTTACTAGCATCTTCTTGCATAGGGATGCTCACCTGCAGGCAAAACACCAACATGCAACTTTCCATCTTTTTCCTCAAGAGCTTGTTGTTAAGTCACTTCTCCAGTGCTGTTAGTTAAAAAATCAGATTGATTAAAATGAAGAGAAGTCTATTCTTCAGTGGTAGAAGTCACATTTCAAATATGCCTGGTGCTGGGCAGTGGTGGCGCACGCCTTTAATCCCAGCACTTGGGAGGCAGAGGCAGACAGATTTCTGAGTTCGAGGCCAGCCTGGTTTATAGAGTGAGTTCCAGGACAGCCAGACACAGAGAAACCCTGTCTCAAAAAACAAAAACAACAACAACAAAAAAAGCCTGGTATGCATACTTTTTGGTGTACTTCATCACTTATAACATGGGTTTCCCCACTCCACCCCCAAGTCACTGTGTAAATTATCATTGTCTCTTGTCTTTTATTGCTTTGTAAGTTTTGTTAAGAGGACAACTGCTAGTACTCAGTTTTGTTCTTATTTTTTATTTTTTTGACTTCTTGAGACAGGGTTTCTCTGTGCAACAGCCTGGGCTGTCCTGGACTTGCTTTGTAGACCAGGTTGGCCTTGAACTCACAGAGATCTTCCAGCCTCTGTTTCCTGAGTACTTGGATTAAAGTATCATGTTTGGCCCTCGGTTATTATTACTATCTTTTTAAAAGGGAGTATTTATTTCCAAGTTGAAATGATGGTATAGCAAAATCTTGATGTACATAACTTTCTCTAGGTTTAGTATAATTTTCTTTTTCTCCTGAGTGCTGAGGGGTTGGGCTGTGTAGGGACAGGGTTTCAGTGTAGCTCATGCTGACCTCAAACACATGGAGATCCTCCTGTCTCAGCTCCAGGGTGCTGGGGTTCCCATACGACTTTTTATGCTGTTTTCCCTAAACTGAGGCTGTGCTGTATGTGAGATAAAAAATTAATACCTTGTGTTTTGTGGTAGATCACTCTGTGTAGCTCAGTCTGGTTCCAGACTCAGTTCCACTTCAACCTCAGTGCTGGGGTGACAGGCATGTACCATCACACCTGCCTAGAAATTGATAGCAGACTAATTTTTTATGTGATGTATTGTGGAGGGGTGCATTGTGGGATACATTGAGGAAAAATAGACTACTTTGCTAGGTCTGTCCCTCTAGAGAATAAATGGATGTGGATAAAGTTCTAGAGTGTTCTATCACACTTAATAAATGCATACAGAAAGAGGTGGGTAGTGAATCACTTTCCTCTGTGGTCTCCAGGTCCCACAGATTGTGGATCAGTGGGAAGATGAAGGTTTCCAATCAGCTTCCAATTTAACTCCAGACTCCCAGTCTGAACCAAGCATGACGCCGGATTTGGACCTGTGGGAGGCTGTGCTCACATACGAAGCCAGCAAGCGGAGGTGCTGGGAGCGTATTGGATGGTATGTGACCTTTTCTTTGCCTGTAAGTGCACTGTGCCTTTGCCCCATATCAACAGCTTACTTGGAACCCCCAGGCAGTTATTTGTAGAAATATCAATGCTGAGATTAAGAGGCTGATGCTTCAGGTAAGCTAGTATACGATCTTGTCTGACTTCTGTGTGGTGAGAGAAGCCGAGGGGAAAGGAACACTTCCACCCTTCACCTCAGTGGAGCTAATTCTGCGAATTAACCTCTGCGGTTCAGACTTTCTTTCCACCAGGACTGTTAGACAGGTGTCCTAGAGCAGCTAGTAGGCTGTGTGGTCAGTGCCTGGGAAATGCTCCGAGAAACTTATTCATGAGTGAAAGTGAGGGTAGAAGCATCATCCATTAACAGCCTTTCCCTTAGTGGCTGACATTGGCTAAGCCTGGAGCCACATACCCTGTGATATCTGGGTTCGGGGGTGGGTCTCTATCTCAGTTCCTCTCCTGATCTGAGTTGGTACCCTTTGGAGACGCCCAGAATGAGAACTGAGGATGTGTATTTCACAGATGTTTGTTCACACACTTTACTAGTCTGGGAAAACAGGTGAGAAGCACTGAAGTAGAAAGCCAGGGCTAGAGGAGTCCTGTGCCATCTGACGCAGCCTCTGGGGCCCTAGAGGGTCTCTGAGAGGAGCACATGGTCAGGGAGAGTGATAAAGCCTTTTTGAATGTAGGACACTGTCCCTGTGTGAGGGACTTTCCTAGGTGTGGTCATAGGTGCCGTTGTGTTCCCTCATGGGATGGCCAGCTCCTTTGTAGCTTAAATGGTGTTGATAGTTGTCTTGTCTTTCAGAGCCCCTCTGTCCTGTAACTTCACAGTAGGGTTTTGGTTCTGTCTTGTTTGTATAAAGCAAATGTTCCTCCTACCTACCAGTCCCTTACATGCTGAGAAACTGGCCTTACAGCCTATTGCTTTAGTTTATAAATATTTATACTGCTATTCATCTGTAACTTTTCTGGGTCATTGTTTGGGAGGCTTGGTCACTTAGCAGATCATTTGTCTTCCATGGTGAACACATTTCATTCTTTTGGTGTTCTCCAAAGCACTCCAGCAGTGTTTCCTGCTAGGAGGACTATATTCCAAAAGTGTAGTTTGAAATAGGGTCTTGATGTGTTGCTCAGGCTAGCCTCAAAATCCTGAGCCCAAGGATTCTTCCTACATCAGCCTCTCAAGTAGAAGGCACTACATATGCATCACTGTCCCAGCCATCTGAGGAGTTCTAATGGAGGGTCCTTTTTTGGTTTTTCAAGATAGGGTTTCTCTGTATAGCTCCAGTTGTCCTGGAACTCACTCTGTAGACCAGGCTGGCCTCGAACTCCATAATCTGCCTGCCTCTGCCTCCCAAGCACTTGGATTAAAGTGCGCCACCCCTACCTGGCTGCTAAGGAGGGTCTTAAGATGAAGAGCACTACCAGTAACTAGGAGAAAGAATGGGAATAAGATTTGATCATTCACAGACTCCAGGGTTACATGGCAGACCAAGAAATTAGTCATAGAAATCAAGAAATGGGGCTGAAGAGATGTCTCAGTGGCTAAGAGAACTGGATGCTCTTCCAGAGGACGCAGTTTCCAGCACCTATATGGCACCTCACTGTCCTCTGTAACCCCAGTTCTAGAGGATCAGATGCCTTAGTCTGCTACACACACACACACACACACACACACACACACACACACACACACGAACAAGTAAATTTAAGAAAGGACCGGGCAGTGGTGACCTAGCAAGCAAGGAGACAGAGGCAGGTGAGTCTCTGAGCTTGAAACCAGCTTGGTCTTTATAGAGTGAGTTCTAGGACAGCCAGGGCTACACAGAGAAACCTTGTCTTCAAACAAACCTAACAGCAACAAAACAAAACAAAAAGGAAAAGAAAAAGAAATCAAAACACGGGGCTGAGAGATTGCTCAGTGGTTAAGAGCACCGACTGCTCTTCATATTCAGGTTCAATTCCCAACACCCACATGAGAGCTAACTGTAACAAATGTCAGAAGGGAACTGATGCCCTCTTCTGGCCTTTGAGGGTATGAGGCATGCATGTGGTACATAGACATACATTCAGTCAAGCATCCGTGTATACAAAATAAGAAGAAATTTTGAAAAGAAACCAAGAAACTCGAGGTGGTAGGAAATAATGGAATAATGCCTTTTTTGGGTCCAAAGCATTGTTTAAACAGGTTTCCATGGGCAGTTTGTTGTGTAGGACAAAGTCTCACTGTGTAGCCCCAGATGGCCTTAAACTCACTCTAGCCCAGGCTTCATGATGGCTAATGGTTAGGTTACTCCTTGAGGAAACAGTTCCACCACATCAAGGGAGTGCAGTATGGGCATAGCATGTAGAGATGGACTGTGGAGAACAGGGAATGTGCTGGAGGTTGTGTCGTGAGGGTGGAAAGGGCAGAATGAGGGCATCGAGAGATGGCTCAGTGGTTACAGGCACATACTGCTCTTGCAGAGCACCCGGCTTTAGTCCCGGCACCCGCACGGGACATCTCACAGCGGCCTGTAACCCAGCTCGAAGCCAAGTGGATCCCATGCCTCTGACCAATTTATGTGATGTCCATGCACACATGTGAAATTTTATTCAACAACAAACAAAACCTCCATGCAGAATGTGTACTGTAGAGGATGTATGGTGTGACGTATGGTGTGACGTATGGTGTGACGTATGGTGTGCTAGAGGAGCGTGCAGTGTGCACAGTGCTGGAGCCAGAGTGCTGGCGCAGTGTGCTGAGGGCTGTGCAGAGCCCAGCCAGCTTGGGCTTGCTTATCTGCTCTCTCTCTCTCTCTCCCTCTCTTTCCCTCTCTCTCCCTCTCTCTCCCTCCCTCCCTCCCTCCCTCTCTCTCTCTCCCTCTCTCTCCCTCCCTCTCTCTCTGTCCCTCTCTCTCCCTCCCTCCCTCCCTCTCTCTCTCTCTCCCTCTCTGTCTCTCTCTCCCTCCCTCTCTCTCTCTCTCCCTCTCTGTCTCTCTCCCTCTCTTTCTTTCTTTTTCCCCCTCCCCCACTCTGATAGGAACTTTTTATGTAAACTAAGCTAGCTGTGAACTCAGACCTTTCTGCCTTAGTCTTTTGGGTAGCACCACCAGGCCTGGGCATGTACTAGTGCCCTTGGTTTTTTTTTTTTTTTTTTTGGTTTTTCGAGACAGGGTTTCTCTGTGTAGCCCTGGCTGTCCTGGAACTCGCTCTGTAGACCAGGCTGGCCTCGAACTCAGAAATCCGCCTGCCTCTGCCTCCCAAGTGCTAGGATTAAAGGCGTGCACCACCACCGCCCGGCGCCCTTGGTTTTTTAAAAAATTTTTTTAATTAACTATGCATTGTGCTAGAAAGATGGCTCCGCAATTAAGAGCACTGGCTGCTCTTCCGCAGGTCCTGAGTTCAAATCCCAGCAACCACATGGTGGCTCACAACCATCTGTAATGGGATCTGATGCCCTCTTCTGGTGTGTTTGAAGAGAGCAACAGTGTACTCACATAAGTAAATAAAATTTAAAAATTATGTATTTGTTTTATGTGTATTGGTGTTTTGCCTTCATGTATGTCTGTGTGAGAGTGTTGGATCCCCTGGAATTACAGTTACAGGCAGATATAAGCTACCATATGGGTGCTGGGAATTGAACCCAGATGATTTGGAACACCAGTCAGTGTTCTTTTTTTTTTTTTTTGGTTTTTCGAGGCAGGGTTTCTCTGTGTAGCCCTGGCTGTCCTGGAACTCACTCTGTAGACCAGGCTGGCCTCGAACTCAGAAATCTGCCTGCCTCTGCCTTCCAAGTGCTGGGATTAAAGGTGTGCGCCACCACCGCCCAGCTATCAGCCAGTGTTCTTAACTGCTGAGTCACCTCTCTAGCTCCAATTTTTAAAAAAAAATTTTGTTAGCATATAATTTGTTTGTTTGTTTGTTTTGAGACAGGGTTTCTCTGTGTAGCCCAGGATGGCCTTGCCCAGCTATCTGTAACTTTAATTTCAGAGCATCTGATATTCTCTAGGCACTGCACGCATGTGGTACATAGACATACATGTAGGCAAAACACTCATACACCTAAAATAAATAAAACAATGGGGCTGGAGAGTTGGCTCAGCAAGTAAGAGTACTTGTTCTTGCAGAGGGCCCGGGTTCAATTCCTGGCATCCACATGGTGGTTCACAATCATTTATAATTCCAGTTCCAGGGCATCTAACACCCTCCTCTGGCCTCAGCAGGTACCAGGCACGCATGTGGTACACAGACATACATGCAAAGCAAAATGCACGTACTCCCCCACACTCAGTAAAATAAAACACACATATAGTACACATATCCAGGCAGCACACAAGAAGAATACACTCTGTGCAGGCCTGTCCTTGTTGATCATGACTGGGTGCTGCTTTGGGGACCTCAGGGCATTTGCCTGAGAATCTCAATTGCAGCCTGGGGAAAGCATGCCTGCATTAGTACATGCTGTCCCATCTGTTCACCCCTTTCTCTTCTGTCTTCCTCACAGGCCCCCTGGTCACCGAGAGGAGCCCTACCTCACTGAGGCAGGGAGGGATGCCTTTGACAGGTTCTGCAGGCTCTGTCATGGAGAGCTACAGGCCCTCAGTGGGGGCCTTCTGCAGGCCCCGAAGCCTGTGCTGGTGGAGGAAAGCGACCTGGTGAAAGACTCACTGAACGTTCTGCTGGGCATTGTTTCTGCCACATTTTCCCTTTGTCAGGTGAGAAGGGCTCAGGGCTGTCATGAGATCAGCCTTCTGTGGGATAGCCTCCCTAGGCATGCTCAGCCTGAGGTGCGGGGCCATGGGCGGCAGGGAAGGCCGCTCTGTGGGGCTGACAAAGATAGCCACAGGTTAGACTGGGTAGGTAAATTGCTATTAGAATTCTTGTCAAGAATGTGAGAGACCCTGGGTCAATCCCCAATATTATAAAACAAAACAGGAATTCTGTTTAGATTTTAAGAGTGTTGACTTAATGATGTCCTTTAAATTATCGAACAAAAGATACTTATCACCATCAATTGAATAACAAAGTATTCCATTCATTCCCACTTGCATCCTGGGATGAGAGAGTCCAAACTTGTTCTGTGCGTGTGTCCAGTTGTACTGCACCATTTATTGGAAAAGTTGTCCTAGTTGAGGATGATGGCTCACACCTGAAATCCCAGTATTTGGGAGGCAGAGGCAGGGGGATAGCAACTGTGAGGTCAGCCTAGGTTACATAGTGAGACCTTGTCTCAAGAAGAAAAAAAGAAAAGAAACTTAAGACTCCTCTGATGCCTTCTATCCTTTGCTTTTATGTACTTGTTGGTTTACCTAGGCTGGTTTGGAAGTCCAGATCCTCTGCCTCTACCTTCTAATACAAGGTTTTCCTCTCCTCTGTTCAGTGAGCATGCCACCACCTTGGGTGTGGGGACAGTAAGACCAGGGTTCACTTTTGGCTACATAGTTTTGACTAGCTTGGGCTGCAGAAAACTCTCTCAAACCAAAAATAGTCCTGGGGAGATGTCGTAGTTGATAAAGTGACGAGAACCTGAGTTTTAATCCTTAATCAATGAGAACCCACATGAAAATATCATGATTCTAACACTCTGGAGGCAGAAGCAGGCACATTTCTGCAAGTTCCAGGCCATACAGAATTACATGGTGAGACTCTCAAATAAAACAAAACAAAACAAAACAAACAAACAAACAAAACTAGTGACAGTAATGTGGAGAGGAGAGGCAAGATGGCTCAGCAGTTAAAGTCAGTTTAACAGCTTAGCATGTTGGTACACACCTTCTAATCCCAGCACTTAGGAGGCAGAGGCAGATGTCTATGAGTTCACAGCCAGCCTGGTCTACATAGAGAGTTCTAGGACAGCCAGAGCTACACGCACGTATACTACATATATACACATAAGAAACAACTAAAGTTAAAAAATAATTGGGGGGGGAAAAAAGAAAGAAAACCATGAGAGTATGTTCCTGTTCTCCTCTGTTAGCTGTACTGGGGGCTCTAATGGGAGTTGTTTTCCTGTTCTCCGTTAGCTGTACTAGAGGTTCTAATGGGAGTTGTGTTCCTGTTCTCCTCTGTTAGCTGTACTGGGGACTCTAATGGGAGTTGTTTTCCTGTTCTCCGTTAGCTGTACTGGAGGTTCTAATGGGAGTTGTGTTCCTGTTCTCCTCTGTTAGCTGTACTGGGGGCTCTAATGGGAGTTGTTTTCCTGTTCTCCGTTAGCTGTACTGGAGGTTCTAATGGGAGTTGTGTTCCTGTTCTCCTCTGTTAGCTGTACTGGAGGCTCTAATGGGAGTTGTTTTCCTGTTCTCCGTTAGCTGTACTGGAGGCTCTAATGGGAGTTGTTTTCCTGTTCTCCGTTAGCTGTACTGGAGGCTCTAATGGGAGTTGTGTCCCTGTTCTCCTCCGTTAGCTGTACTGGAGGTTCTAATGGGAGTTGTATTCCTGTTCTCCTCCGTTAGCTGTACTGGGGGCTCTAATGGGAGTTGTGTTCCTGTTCTCCTCCGTTAGCTGTACTGGAGGTTCTAATGGGAGTTGTGTCCCTGTTCTCCTCCGTTAGCTGTACTGGAGGTTCTAATGGGAGTTGTGTCCCTGTTCTCCTCCGTTAGCTGTACTGGAGGTTCTAATGGGAGTTGTGTCCCTGTTCTCTTCCGTTAGCTGTACTGGAGGTTCTAATGGGAGTTGTGTTCCTGTTCTCCTCCGTTAGCTGTACTGGAGGTTCTAATGGGAGTTGTGTCCCTGTTCTCCTCCGTTAGCTGTACTGGAGGTTCTAATGGGAGTTGTGTCCCTGTTCTCCTCCGTTAGCTGTACTGGAGGTTCTAATGGGAGTTGTGTCCCTGTTCTCCTCCGTTAGCTGTACTGGAGGTTCTAATGGGAGTTGTGTCCCTGTTCTCTTCCGTTAGCTGTACTGGAGGTTCTAATGGGAGTTGTGTCCCTGTTCTCCTCCGTTAGCTGTACTGGAGGTTCTAATGGGAGTTGTGTCCCTGTTCTCCTCCGTTAGCTGTACTGGAGGTTCTAATGGGAGTTGTGTCCCTGTTCTCCTCCGTTAGCTGTACTGGGGGCTCTAATGGGAGTTGTGTCCCTGTTCTCCGTTAGCTGTACTGGAGGTTCTAATGGGAGTTGTGTCCCTGTTCTCCTCCGTTAGCTGTACTGGAGGTTCTAATGGGAGTTGTGTTCCTGTTCTCCTCCGTTAGCTGTACTGGAGGTTCTAATGGGAGTTGTGTTCCTGTTCTCCTCCGTTAGCTGTACTGGGGGCTCTAATGGGAGTTGTGTCCCTGTTCTCCGTTAGCTGTACTGGAGGCTCTAATGTTCACCACCCATCTCCTGCCCACACAGGCTGTGCAGGCCATTGGGTCCAAGCTCTTTTGTTTACTTTTTTTGGTTTTTGAGACACGATAGCCCCAGTATCCTGGAACTTGCTCTGTAGACCAGGTTGACTGCCTAGAACTCACAGAGATCCGCCTGTCTTTGCCTGTTAAGTACTGGGATTAAAGGCACGCGCCACCACCACCTGGATGAGTCCAGGATTTTTCAATGTTTCAAGTTTCTTGGATTTTTCTTTTTTTTAAAGATTTCTTTCTTTCTTTCTTTTCTTTATTTTTAATGTGTGTGAGTTTGCTGTCTGCATGTATGTACATGAGTACCTGATGCCCGTGGAAGTCAGGAGAAGGTAGTGGATTCCCCTGGAACTGGAGTTACAGGTGGTTGTGAGATGTCAGGTGGGTGCTGAGAACCTAACCCAGGTCTGCAAGACTAGTAAGTACTTAAAACTACTGAGCTGTCTTTCTGACCCATACCCCTCCCCCCATTATTTTTCTTAAACTGTCAAAACACATATAACACAGAATTTACTAGTGTACCCTATTACGAGGTTATGACCACAGACTCATTGTTCAACTTCTTGTAGGTAGATGTCTATATTTTAGAGTCAGCTATGTAACCGTCTATGTGTCTAAGAAATTTTGCATTTGATCTGGACTGTCTAATTTGCTGACATACAATTATTTTTGTGTATTGTGTGTTTTACTGGAGATGGAACCCAGGGCCTGGCACATACTAGTCAGGTGCTCTGCCACTGAGCTAACGTCCCAGCCTAGATTTTTTCTTTCTTAATTACATTTATTTACTTGGGGGGCAGAGACATGTGTCACAGTGTGCGTGCAGAAGCCAGGGGACAGCGTTTGGGAGCTGAGCTGGATCTTCCTTCTCCCACACGAGTCCTGGGGACCAGACTCAAGTAGGTTACCAGGCTTGGCAAAGGCACCCTAACCTGCTGTCTTAGTTAGGTTTTCTACTGCTATGATACAACACTAAGACCAAAAAGCATCTCGGTGAGGAAAGGGTTCACGGCTTACACTTCCAGGTAACACAGTCTATCACTGAGAACTCAAGTAGGAATCGTGTAGGTTTGTGCACATGAACACAGGAATCGAATTTGGAGGCAGGAACGGAAGCATCAACCACGGAGGCATGTGGTTACTAGCTTGCGGTCCTGGCCTGTGCCCCCTGCTTCTCATACCACCTAGGACCACCTGCCCAGGGGTGCCGCTGCCACAGTGACCTGGGCCCTCCCACATCAGTCAAGAGGATGCACTACAGGTTTGCCCACAGGCCAGGCTGATGGGAACATTTTCTCAGTTGAGGCTCCTTCTTCTGAAATTACTTTAGCTTGTGTCAAGTTGACATAAAAATCGGCCAGTACTCCCGCTGAGCCATCTCACTGCTCCATATTTTTTCTTACCACAATCTTTTTTTTTTTGAGACAGGGTTTCTCTTTGTAACAGCTCTTGATGTCCTGGAACTCTCTAGACCAGGCTGGCCTCGAACTCACAGAGAGATCTATCCACTTCTGCCTCCCAAGTGTTGAGGTTAAAGGAGTGCACCGTGCCCAGCAGTAATTGTTCTTTTTGAGATGAGTCTCGGTGTAAGACAGGCTGGGCTCTGCTGGGACTGCATGGATGTGCATAATACCCAGTTAGAATTGTTTGCTTGTTTTTCTTTTTTCTAGTTTGGGAAGTTTGTGAGCTGTTAAGTGGGTGCTGGGAATCGAACTTGAGTCCTCAGGAAGAGCAGCCAATGCTCTTAACTGCTAGCCATCTCTCCAGCCTTCTTTTTGTAATTTCTTAAGGTAGACAGTGTGGATGCTGGTGTCTCTTTTATAGTATAGCCATTTACTGTTAATACTTTTGTTCTGAATGTTGTTTTCCTTGCACCTAATCTGTTCTGGTTGTACCAAGACCTGTGAGGTTACTTCCATCCTTCACAGCTTTAACCATATTGTAGAAAGCTTGCCATGGCAAGACTTTGAGAGGGTTTGGACATGATCTGTGGAGCCAGTACCTGAGGTTTAGCAGGCACCTTCCAAGAAAGCTGTCTATGTGTGTTTCTTTTTTTTTTCTTTATTTTAAAAATTATGTATGTATGTAGGTATCTGGGTGTAGGTTTGTGCACATGAACACAGTGTCTGGAGACCAGAAGAGGGTGTAGGGTCCTCTAGAACTAAAGTTGCAGGCATTTGTCAGCCACATGATGTTGGTGCTTGGAACTGAACTCAGGTCTTCTGGAACAGTTAGCTTGTTCGTTCTCTCTCTCTCTCTCTCTCTCTCTCTCTCTCTCTCTCTCTCTCTCTGTGTGTGTGTGTGTGTGTGTGTTTTGTTTTTTTGAGACAGGGTTTCTCTAGGACAGCATTGGTTGTCCTAGAACTTGCTTTGTAGACCAGGCTGCTTCCATATCAGAGATCTGCCTTCCTCTGCCTCTCAAATGCTGGGATTAAAAGCGTGTGCCAGTAGGTTGTGTGTTTCTGTGTCAGTATATGCACGTGAGTACAGGTGCCTCTGGGGACCAGAAGAGGGTGTCAGATCCCCCGGAGCAGACGTTAGTACTGGGAAGCAAACTCAGGCCCTCTGCAGGGGTGATACGTCGGTGTTCTCTTACTGCTGAGCCATCTCTCCAGCCCCTTGGCTTGTGCTTTGGCTTCAGAACTTCCTGTTTGTGTGTCTTGAACTTGGGGGGAATTTGGGAGTTTTGTGTGGCAGGTGGGAACGTGGGTGGAAAGAAATGGCAGGCACCACAGAAGGGTCTTGGTGCGTGGCCTCTAACCCCTTCCTTCTGCCCTGTAGCCGACTCAAGCCTTTGTAGTGGAGCCGGGCGTGCACGTGTCGGGTGCCTCTCCTGAGAGCATCAGCAGCATCCTCTCCGAGGTGGCGGAGTATGGAACCTGTTACACGCGCCTGAGCCACTTCTCTCTGCAGCCTGTTGCAGGCTCCTTGTGCAGCAGGGGCCTTGTGTTCCAGGTATGCTTTTGGAAGACCATGTACCTTCACAGAAGAATCAAGGGTGCAGAGTTATGGGTTCAGAACCCCTGAGTGCAGACCTGTAAAGAAGCTGGCTGACTTGAGATTGTCTTACTTTATCTGTTAACCTCGTGTCAGCTGTGTTTGGGCAAAGGCACAGAGGAGGCAGGAGTGAACCATTGGGGAATTTGAGGGCAAGGACCAAGTGTATGAGGTAGGTAAGCCAGATACAAGCCACTGCTCTGCATAAGCCCTTGTGTCTTGTATGGTATGTAGCAAGGTGGATCTCTCCTGTTTTAATAAGTTGATTCTTGAGGTACCCAGGATTCTCTGTTTATTGAAAGATTTGCAGCTGGCTTGTGTGCTGGTAGACTCTTAGAGGAGCTGGGCAGCCTGGTCAGGTGAGGACAGGTATGCAGATTAGCAGAGTGTTGTGCAGAAAACAGGCAGGTATCAGGGAGGGGTGGGCACAGGGTGCAACTTAGGAGAAGCTGGCCCCTCCAAGCTCTAATGTGTGGTAAGTCAGTCAGTAGCCAAAGGATGGAGGGACTACCCCACATCAGGTTTCAGGAATGTATTAGGAGCTGCATGGGGAACCCTCCAGGCAGAGGAACAGGGAGCGGAATCCCTAAGAGACCCAGAGGCTGCAGACGGTGTAGAGTGGGTCTAGGGGAATCTGTGGGAGGTGAGGCTGTGGTTCCTGGGTTCCGGGCAGGGATGCAAGACAGGCCGAGGTAGGTGGACAGGATTTGTTCCGGGGTGACTGTCTCTGTAATGCAAGGAGGCAAAGCTATATCTGTGGCAGATCCCTAATCCTAATCTATGTCTTCCACTAAAGCATCTTCCTCTCAGCTGGGCTTAAGTCATAAATTCCCACTGCTTGGAAAATGGGGCCACCAGGCTACCGCATGGAAGGCCAGCTCTCTTTTCCAGCTTGGGTGTGTTCTTCCAAGCCCTGAGTTCATGACTGCCCCCATGTCCCAGCTGCCCTTCTCTTCCTCTCCCACAGGCCTTCACCAGCGGCCTTAGGAGGTACTTGCAGTATTACCGCGCCTGTGTTCTCTCCACCCCACCTACCCTGAGTCTCCTCACCATTGGCTTTCTCTTCAAGAAACTGGGCCGGCAACTCAGGTGACTCTTAGCACAGTGGACTTGCTTGGGCCTCAGGAGCGGAGGTGGGGCTTTTGGGGCAGTGAAGGAGGACCCAGAGGAGTAGTCCTTGGTTGTCTGAGCAGTCCTTGCCCAGCTGCTCACTGTGTGCCATGTAATGAGATTGTCTTCTGCCTGCTTTCGACAGTGGCCTTGCTGGGCCCAGGGCTTTCTGCCTAAACACTGCTGCGGTGGTGTGTGTGTGTGTGTGTGTGTGTGTGTGTGTGTGTGTGTGTGGCCAGCTCGGACACTTGTGAGCTCAGTAGTAAACAGCTGTAGTGTCTCGGCAGGTGCTACCCGCTGAGAGAAGATAATATGGGAGGAGATGTACCAGGCAGCAAGGAATTGGGGGGCCATGTGGAACAGACTGCAGTGGGGTAGAGAGGGTGAGGTGCATGAGGGGAATTGGTGTTTATTGTAGTCAGACAAGATGGTAACAAGGCAGAGGTTTCAGATGGTACCATAAATGCAGGACTGAGGAGTCAAGTCAAGGATGAGGTGGGGTGTGGGGGTGCTGCGGTGGCCCACCCATTGAGTGTGGATGCCTTAGTACCATCTGGGAGGACAGCAGAGAAAACAGTGCTGGGCAGGGGCCCATCAGGGTCTGAGATCTGGCGTGTTGCGGTACAAGTAGTTTTCAAAGGCTGTAGAGCAGGCACGTGGGGAATGAATGTTTAGCCTGCTCAGTCTGACCGGTCCTTGGGACCCTGAACCCCTGTCACCTGACCTGACCCCGTCTCTGTGTCCAGGTACTTGGCTGAGCTTTGTGGTGTTGGCACTGTATCCCTGGCGACCCGTGGAGAACCCAGGGCTGTGTTCCCCACGGTGAGTCCTCCCTCCTTTCCTCCATGGTGAGCTTGCAGGCCTCCCTTGACTTGTGCATTCTTGTCAAGTGTGGCGATGTGGTCTGCTAGCCGTAATGCCTAGACAGGCCTGGGCCAGGTGTTAGAGTGGCTGTGCACCCATCCTGCTGCTTCTCACTGTTTGCAGGGAGTGAAGCTTCTGTCCTACCTCTACCAGGAAGCACTGGATAACTGCAGTAATGAGCATTACCCCGTGCTGCTGTCCCTGCTGAAGACCAGCTGTGAGCCCTACACACGGTAGGTGGAGAGAGGCCTGGACTGGCCACCCCTGCTCTCCCTAGAGGATGGAGGAAGGCTGCACTCAGACCAGATGTGTATCTGTTTCCTGTTATCCAAGATGCACTGAGTGTGCTAGGGAAGCATCCTGGATACAGGGACCTAGTAGGTAGGAGACCGTACACACCCATAGCTGCAGTGTCTCATTCTACTCTGGGGACTGGCCACACTCACCTCCCAGCACTCCACACTTGCCTAGCTCTCCTCTTTCCCCTACACCCCAGGTTCATCCACGATTGGGTGTACAGTGGGGTCTTCAGAGATGTTTATGGGGAGTTCATGATCCAAGTTAACCATGAGTACCTCAACTTCAGAGGTAAGTACCCACTGACTTCTAGGCTGTGCCTATCAGGTTTTGGACCCCAGGACAAGGGACTGAGGTGTATATTCTACATATCAACGTAGACCTGGTCTCCAGGTTCTCCCAGCATCTCCTAGTCCCTACCTGGCATGCCCTGCCCTCAGCCCTGAACTTTCCAGCCCAGGGGCTGGGCTGTCCTTCCCCCAGAGGTTCTTCTTTATACAATCCAGACATTCTGGTCTCCCCCACCCCCTTCTCTCTCACTGCATGAGCTCTTTCTCTTTATTCCCCCTCTCCCCTCTTTCCCTCCCCATGGTGACTTCTCTGGCCTTCCTTGGGGCCAGTGAACTCGCCCACCCAAGAGCAACTTCCCAATAAACCTGCATTTAATATACTCTAATCTGGCTTGAATTGGCTCATTTCACTGTCAGAGAAACAACGTATCAGTGTCCTCTGCCTGGGGTCAGGGCCATTATAACTGCAGATCATCATTTTCTTTTTTTTTTGGTTTTTCGAGACAGGGTTTCTCTGTGTAGCCCTGGCTGTCCTGGAACTCACTTTGTAGACCAGGCTGGCCTCGAACTCAGAAATCCTCCTGCCTCTGCCTCCCAAGTGCTGGGATTAAAGGCGTGCGCCACCACCGCCCGGCTCAGATCATCATTTTCTATTCATGTTCTGTACAGACAAGTTTTACTGGACCCATGGCTACGTGCTCATTTCCAAAGAGGTGGAGGACTGTGTTCCTGTGTTCTTGAAGCACATTGCTCATGACGTGTATGTCTGTGGGAAGACCATCAACCTGCTGAAGCTCTGCTGTCCCCGGGTGAGAGGGTCCTGCTGGCTGTGGGGCTGGGGGAGGGGCTTGTGTACGATGGGAGGCTGGGTCTGTCCAGGGTCTGAGTCTGAGTGGTAGGTGCTAGTGTGTCTGCTCCCAGAGTCTTCTGCATGAGAGATGAGATCGATCACATGGTGCCTCTGCTAGAGGTGGCTCCATACATGGTATCTCCATTTTGGGGGTACTTGCTCTGTGGATCCATCAAGGGTTTCAGCTACCCCCAGATTTAGGAATATAATTTTCAAGGAAAAAAATGGCTGCCTTGCATACATCACTGAAGACGCAGTAGCAAGGCAGTGTTTGTTCTTGTTTCTAGCCTTGGCTGTGCACTCACTAAAGCCCTTCCTTCTTGGCAGCATTACCTCTGTTGGTCTGACGTCCCTGTCCCTCGGATCTCGGTGATTTTCTCTCTTGAGGAACTGAAGGAGATTGAGAAGGACTGTGCTGTCTATGTTGGGCGGATGGAGAGAGTTGCCCGTCATAGCTCTATCAGCAAGGAGGAAAAGGTACTTGGACACAGGGCTTTGGGCTTTCTCTGTGCTTCCCTTCACTTCTGGAAGTTCTGGGCCAGTGCCAGTGTGGACAGCTTCTCCTGGCCGGGTGCCTAGTGGGCAGTCAGGTCGACTGAGGAGCAAGAAGTACTGGAAGTATCCATGTCAGGCAGAGTGGACTGGAAGTGTCCATGTCAGGCAGAGTGGACTGGATGTGAGCAGTCAGGCAGAGTGGACTGGGTGTGGGCAGTCAGGCAGAGTGGACTGGATGTGGGCAGTCAGGCAGAGTGGACTGGGTGTGGGCAGTCAGGCAGAGTGGAGTGGGTGTGGGCAGTCAGGCAGAGTGGACTGGGTGTGGGCAGTCAGGCAGAGTGGAGTGGGTGTGGGCAGTCAGGCAGAGTGGACTGGGTGTGGGCAGTCAGGCAGAGTGGACTGGGTGTGGTCAGTTAGGCAGAGTGGACTGGAAGTGTCCATGTCAGGCAGAGTGGACTGGATGTGAGCAGTCAGGCAGAGTGGACTGGGTGTGGGCAGTCAGGCAGAGTGGACTGGATGTGGGCAGTCAGGCAGAGTGGACTGGGTGTGGGCAGTCAGGCAGAGTGGAGTGGGTGTGGGCAGTCAGGCAGAGTGGACTGGGTGTGGGCAGTCAGGCAGAGTGGAGTGGGTGTGGGCAGTCAGGCAGAGTGGACTGGGTGTGGGCAGTCAGGCAGAGTGGAGTGGGTGTGGGCAGTCAGGCAGAGTGGACTGGGTGTGGTCAGTCAGGCAGAGTGGACTGGAAGTGTCCATGTCAGGCAGAGTGGACTGGGTGTGGTCAGTCAGGCAGAGTGGACTGGAAGTGTCCATGTCAGGCAGAGTGGAGTGGGTGTGGTCAGTCAGGCAGAGTGGACTGGGTGTGGGCAGTCAGGCAGAGTGGACTGGATGTGGTCAGGCAGAGTGGACTGGATGTGGTCAGTCAGGCAGAGTGGACTGGAAGTGTCCATGTCAGGCAGAGTGGAGTGGGTGTGGGCAGTCAGGCAGAGTGGAGTGGATGTGGTCAGTCAGGCAGAGTGGACTGGGTGTGGTCAGTCAGGCAGAGTGGACTGGAAGTGTCCATGTCAGGCAGAGTGGACTGGGTGTGGGCAGTCAGGCAGAGTGGACTGGATGTGGGCAGTCAGGCAGAGTGGAGTGGGTGTGGGCAGTCAGGCAGAGTGGACTGGGTGTGGGCAGTCAGGCAGAGTGGACTGGGTGTGGGCAGTCAGGCAGAGTGGACTGGATATGGGCAGTCAGGCAGAGTGGACTGGGTGTGGGCAGTCAGGCAGAGTGGACTGGATGTGGTCAGTCAGGCAGAGTGGACTGGGTGTGGTCAGTCAGGCAGAGTGGAGTGGGTGTGGGCAGTCAGGCAGAGTGGACTGGGTGTGGGCAGTCAGGCAGAGTGGACTGGATGTGATCAGTCAGGCAGAGTGGACTGGGTGTGGGCAGTCAGGCAGAGTGGACTGGATGTGGTCAGTCAGGCAGAGTGGACTGGAAGTGTCCATGTCAGGCAGAGTGGACTGGGTGTGGGCAGTCAGGCAGAGTGGACTGGTTGTGGTCAGTCAGGCAGAGTGGAGTGGGTGTGGGCAGTCAGGCAGAGTGGACTGGATGTGGTCAGTCAGGCAGAGTGGAGTGGGTGTGGGCAGTCAGGCAGAGTGGACTGGGTGTGGTCAGTCAGGCAGAGTGGACTGGATGTGGTCAGTCAGGCAGAGTGGACTGGGTGTGGTCAGTCAGGCAGAGTGGACTGGATGTGGTCAGTCAGGCAGAGTGGACTGGGTGTGGTCAGTCAGGCAGAGTGGACTGGATGTGGTCAGTCAGGCAGAGTGGACTGGATGTGGGCAGTCAGGCAGAGTGGAGTGGGTGTGGGCAGTCAGGCAGAGTGGAGTGGATGTGGTCAGTCAGGCAGAGTGGACTGGATGTGGGCAGTCAGGCAGAGTGGAGTGGGTGTGGGCAGTCAGGCAGAGTGGAGTGGATGTGGTCAGTCAGGCAGAGTGGAGTGGATGTGGTCAGTCAGGCAGAGTGGACTGGGTGTGGTCAGTCAGGCAGAGTGGACTGGATGTGGTCAGTCAGGCAGAGTGGACTGGATGTGGGCAGTCAGGCAGAGTGGACTGGGTGTGGTCAGTCAGGCAGAGTGGACTGGATGTGGGCAGTCAGGCAGAGTGGACTGGGTGTGGGCAGTCAGGCAGAGTGGACTGGATGTGGGCAGTCAGGCAGAGTGGACTGGAAGTGTCCATGTCAGGCAGAGTGGACTGGAAGTGTCCATGTCAGGCAGAGTGGACTGGGTGTGGGCAGTCAGGCAGAGTGGACTGGAAGTGTCCATGTCAGGCAGAGTGGACTGGATGTGGTCAGTCAGGCAGAGTGGACTGGATGTGGCCATATCACGCAGAGTGATTTTTCTGGTATTTCTGTCCTGGTAATATGTCTAGGTTAGGACACCCAAGCTGCTTGACTGTGTGTCAAGGAAAATCGGAACAAATCTGATGACAGGTGTCTTTTTTTGTTTTTTAAAGGTGGATAGCCTTGCCTGCACTCCAGGTTTTACCAACATGGGTGACTCCATTTGGAAATTCTAGGCAGCAAGGCCTAAAATTCCTCCACTTGAGTAGCCTTTACAAATACCAGGTGGCCGGGCAGTGGTGGCGCACACCTTTATCCTAGCACTTGGGAGGCAGAGGCAAACGAATTTCTGAGTTCGAGGCCAGCCTGGTCTACAAAGTGAGTTCCAGGACAGCCAGGGCTACACAGAGAAACCCTGTCTCGAAAAACCAAAAAAAAAAAAAAAAACCCAAAAACCCCCCAAATACCGGGTGTGTGCCCAGAAGCAGCACCCTAATGCTCCAGTACACTCCAGGAGAGATTAGTGACTGGCCAGGGCCAGTCTCAAGAACCTTTTCTTGGCTTGGTGTCTAATGGGTAGAGCAGGAGAGACCCAGGCAAGGACAGATTCATGGGTAGGAATGCTCCACGAGCCCTTCATTTATCTGTGGATACATAGTCACCTGCTGTCACTCCTCCAAGCCAGAGGTCTTCCTGTCCTCCCATCCTGTGAGGAAGCATCACCCATCACCTGTGAACACTCTGTGGCGGTTGGGAAGTGTGTCTATTAACAGTGACCAGAGCATATTGTTTTAGGTAGCCAGTTGTCTCCACACTGTCCTAGGGGAAGGGGCTTGTTAAGATGATTTGCTTATTGTCTTTAGGAATTACGTATGGAAATTGCAAAACAAGAACTAATCGTCCATGCCCGGGAAGCAGCATCCAGGGTCCTGAGTGAACTGAGTGGTGAGTGCAGGCCCAGGTCTTTCCTCTCTGTGCTGGGGCCTCTGCTGAGCTCTTCACCACTCAAATGCCTCTTCCCTTCCCTTGAAGACCGGCAGATGTCAGAACAGATTGCTCTGGACACCCGGAAGCGAGAACAGTTTCAGCGACTGAAGGAACAGTTTGTGAAGGATCAGGAGGTGGGTGGTCTGGGTTCTGGGTGGTTTTTGGCTCCTGGAGTCCTTGATTTGGCAAATGAGACTGTGTGTGTTGTATAGCGACGCCTGGCAGCCAGACAAGAAGAGCTAGATGATGATTTCAGCTATGCCCGCGAACTCCGTGACCGGGAGAATAGGCTAAAGGCCCTGGAGGAAGAGCTGGAGAGGAAGACCAGGTAGGGTTGTATGGCTGCAGGTCCCACGGTGCTGGTTTAACCCTGTATTTTTTTCTCTGCTGCTAGGGATCAAGGCCCCGATGTTGCTAGGGAAGTGCTCTACCAGTGAACAGCATCCTTAACTTGTTATTTTAGTTTTTAATCTGAAAAAAAATCAGACATAATCAAGGTTAGAGCTCTTAGGCTGTGCTCTGGGATCCAGTCCTAATACACACAGTGTATTTGATGTCCTGTCTATTAATGTTATTTATTATTAGTGCTTAATACTGTTATTATTATGGTTCTGTGGCGCCAACTTTGGACCTTGTACATGCAAGTAAGCACTCTACCATTGAGCCACTTCCCCAAGATCTTGCTGTGTGGTCAGCTGGCTTTAAGTCTGCAGCCCTCCTGTTGTAGCCTTCCTAGTGTTGGGTTACAGGTGATGCCAGCTCGCCTGCTCTGCTGATCTTAAACACCTTTGCTTCGCTTTTTGTTTCAAACCTGTTCCTGGCGCAGCAGAGCAATGGTCATTAAACTAGCATGGTTCTTGAGTCTGTTTCCTCTTTGCCTCGTTAGCTTGTCCTAGAAACAGGCTCATTGCTTCAGTAGAAGGCTTTTATAGACAACACTGGCTGCATCTTGCATCGTGTCCTTGGAAGTTGAGCTGTTCCCCCAGCCTTAGATACTATTTACAGAGCGTCTTGCGTGTGCTAGATATGTGCACACACATGTGAGTAGATGCTTTGGTCTCATAAGAGGAAAACCAGGCAGAGAGGTCATGTTTCTGACTTGTGGCCCGCCAAATTGAAGATGGCTAATTGGGCTTAGATGCCCAGTAGTTGGAGGCTCGGAATCCCTGGGTTTGCTTTGGTTTTATTCTTTTTTTGTCAGTCTCCAGTTCTCTTGAGTTTGAACTTACAGAATGGGGAGATGTCTACTTCCAGTAAAGGAAATGGAGCCTGGTTTGAGAGGGCTGATCCTTAGCCACTGTTTATTCTCTTGTCCCAGGGCATAATGTACATTTTTCTTCTGATAGTTTGTCCCATGTGGGCATCTGTCTGTCCATTAGAGCCTTTCAGCCTGGTGGGAAACAAGGCCCCCCTGGGAACCCAGTCTGTTGTGGGGAAGGTGGAGGACAGAAGTCTGGGGAGGGAGCCTGCTTGGACAACCATCCTCACCTGAGTCTTTGCCCACGAGATAATACAGAAAGTGGTTGTAGTAACCACGTCCTCTCTGCATGTGGCTTCAGGCAGGCACTGGTTGACCATTATAGCAAGTTGTCTGCAGAGGCAGCTCGTCGAGAGCAGAAGGCTTTGTGGAGAATCCAGAGGCAGCGGCTGGAAAGCGCACGACTTCGTTTTCTCCTAGAAGACCAGAAGTGCATTCAGGTATGGCAGTAGTGTTAGCTGCCAGCTCTTGCACCTAGTTATGTACTCTTGTCATCCTGTTGCACAAGGGGACAGATGGCACTTGCTGCGGCTCAGGCTTCCTGCCAGACCTCGGCAGTGTGAGTGGGCAGTGGGCAATGGCATGTGTGATGGTGAACAGGGCCGTGTGAAGGCCGTGCGTGGGGTGTGCCAGCCCTGCTGGTCTCTACAGAGCTTCTCTCCTTTCCTGTTGGCTTGAATTTCAGGAGATGCTGAGAGACATGGAGGCTCAGCAGCCCCAGGAGCCACTGGGTGTGTTCCCAACCGCATGCTCTCAGGTAATAGAGAGATCTCTAGTAGGATCCCGGGGTTCCTGCTGGGTCTCTGCATTACATGCTTTGGCTTGGTTGTACTTAGTAGGTGTCGACCACTGTTGCTGAGCTCACCTTAGGGAGTCAGGGTTAAATGGCTGGAGGGATTCAGTATGTACTGTGTTTCAGGTCGCATCTCCAGGTCCTGAGCACGCAGGCGAAGGCCAGAACTGTGATCTGGGGTCCACAGAGCTACATTGGGATTGTCTAAGCCTACCATGTGCATCAACACCGTCAGTCCCCAAGTCTGCCACAGAGGGAGCTGATGACTCTGGGGCTGGGCAGGCAGAGGGAGCTGGGCCGTTCTCCACTGGTCTCAGCATCACAGACTTTCTGCCCATGGGCTCTGGAGATGAACAGCCTGTGGATAACACTGGAGCTCCCTTCTTAGAGGCGGCTCTGCAGACCGTCTGCTCAGACCTATCCCCTATAACCCCCGGGCCGGCACTCACAGCAGGTGGCTCCCAGCCTACCCAGTCCGAGTATGATTTCAATACCATACTGAGGCCTGCTATGGCTACCTCCCTTTCACCAGGACCCTTCCAGGGTGTTCAGAATTGTGTGGACAGTAAAAAACAGCATCTATTGGAGGATAAGCCCACACAACTAGATTCATGTATCCATGATATGCAAGAGACTTCACCTTGCCCAAATCCACTCAATCATGCTGCTCCTGTGGAGGGGAGCCTCCGGCCTGTGGGCCAGCTCCGTGAACACATGTCAGAGACTACTGTCCCTACAGAGAGCCGTGCTTCTGGGATGGCCCCTTGCCAGCATCCTAGCATTTCCAGACACGTGTCAGATGCCAACATCAAGGTGGGGAACTATATGTCAGATGTGGCTCTTCCTCAGCCACGGTGGAATGTCCACGGGCATGTGTCAGAGGCCAGCATTGGAGGTGGGGAGAATGTGTCCAAAGTGGCTCCTTCTCGGCCACGGTGGAATGTCCATGGACACGTATCAGATGCTAACATTAAGATAGGGGAGAATATGTCAGATACGGCTCCATCTAGACCACGGTGGAATGTCCACGGGCATGTGTCAGAGGCCAGCATCAAGGTTGGGGAGAATGTATCGGACGTGGCTCCTTCTCGGCCACGGTGGAATGTCCACGGGCATGTGTCAGATGCCAGCATCAAGGTTGGGGAGAATATATCGGATGTGACTCCTTCTCGGCCACGGTGGAATGTCCACGGGCATGTGTCAGATGCCAGCATCAAGGTTGGGGAGAATATATCGGATGTGGCTCCTTCTCGGCCACGGTGGAATGTCCACGGACATGTGTCAGAGGCCAGCATCAAGGTTGGGGAGAATGTATCAGACGTGGCTCCTTCTCGGCCACGGTGGAATGTTCACGGGCATGTGTCAGATGCCAGCATCAAGGTTGGGGAGAATGTATCGGACGTGGCTCCTTCTCGGCCACGGTGGAATGTCCACGGACATGTGTCAGAGGCCAGTATTAGGATTGGGGAGAATGTATCGGACGTGGATCTTCAGCCACATGGATGTGCTCAGCCTCCCTTGATTCTGGAGGAGCCCTTGCCAGAAGCTGAGTCTGACCTCAAGCCCCGTCAGTGTCCCCCCGCTCATGTGGCTCAGGCAGTGCTTTGTGTGGAAGCACAGAGCCCTGCTCTAGACTGTGGGCCACAACTACCTGAAGAAACGAAGCCTATCATGTGTTCTAGCTTTGGCAGTACAGAGGAAGGTAGCGTACAGACCAAGACCCTTATGGCCGAGCCTAGCATGCTGGGAGATGACATCCCTGAAGAGAAAGGTCAGAGTGGGCAGTGCTGGTCAGGGTGGGACCGTGGCATCCAGGAAAGGCAGTGTCACGCTGTCCTTAGTGATCCTTGTCTGTCAGCCTGGATTGAGTTGCTACTGGGTGGGGGTGGGGCACTGGAGCGGTTCTCTGGGCCAGTCTCACTAGGTCTTCTCAAGCAGACACTGGCTACTAATGGCCCTCCCACCCATTCTTTTCTGTTTATTTAGGCCCAGGGAGGAGTAGGGATGCTGAAGACCTTTCTCCGTGTTTGCCTTCAAGCTCACAGGTCAGGGGATATGCATGGAACGTCGCCACATGGGGTTTCCATACACCCATTTCCTTTTCAGCACAAGCAAAATGGGGTGGGGGCAGAGAGCAGTGGAGTGGGTAAAGACGCGGGTCTTTGAGATCGGTCTCTTTTCAGGAAGACACAGTTGTCCCCAGCAGCCCAGGCCCTAGTGACGAGGCATCGAACACAGAAGCTGAGGCCAGACGCTGGGGCAAGGAGCAAGCCTATTTGGCGGACCTCACAAAATTGTACCATCTGGAGCAGTACCCGGACAGCTATGAATCCCTGTGTGAGTGGGCCAGTTAGTGGGCGGGCGGAGGGCGTGGTGCTCCAGGGCGGGGGGTCCCCAGGCCTCAGCAAGTCTGTTCTGTTTCCCACAGCAGAGCCTCCTGTTGCTCACCTGGTGCACCACATGCTTCCCCGGGCCTTTACTTTCCCCACTGACCCCCAAGTTCAGTCAGCAGCGGACGAGACTGCAGTGCAGCTGAGCGAGCTCCTGACGCTGCCCGTGCTTATGAAGCGCTCCCTCATGGCGCCCCTGGCTGCCCAGTGAGTGCCTCCATCTCCCAACTGCAGCGACCTGCCCCTCCTGCCGCCACCCTAACCTCCAGCTTTCCCTCGCCAGTGTGAGCTTGGTCAACAAGGCTGCGGTTGACTTCTTCTTTGTGGAGCTGCACCTTGAGACACACTTTGAGGCACTGCGGCATTTCCTGCTGATGGAAGATGGAGAGTTCGCTCAGTCCCTTAGTGACCTGCTCTTCGAGAAGGTAGCTCTAAGATAGGCCGCTGGGATCAGGCTGACCAGGAAAGGTGTGGTGGGAAGGATGTGAGTGGCTGCTGGCCTCAGGCCCACCCGAACATGACACAGTGCTGCTCGGGCAAGTAGGGAGGGGCAGGGCACAAACCTGGTACTCCTTGAAACATTTTCTCTTGACTTCCTTAGCTAGGGGCTGGGCAGACACCCGGAGAGCTGCTCAACCCATTGGTCCTTAACAGCATCCTGAGCAAGGCACTGCAGTATAGCCTCCACGGGGACACCCCACATGCTGCCAACCTGTCCTTTGCCCTCAAGTACCTGCCTGAGGTGTTTGCCCCAAATGCCCCGGATGTGCTGAGCTGCCTGGAGCTCAGGTACAAGGTCAGCAGTGTCCTGCCATGGGTGTAGAGGGGAGGGGTATTCTAAAGCTGTATGTACTAAGTAGGGCTTCCTGAACAGGTTGACTGGCCCCTCAACATCGTTATCACCGAGAGCTGCCTGAACAAGTACAGCGGTATCTTCTCCTTCCTGCTGCAGTTGAAGCTCATGATGTGGACACTCAAAGACATCTGCTTCCACCTCAAGCGCACGGGTGAGGCCTGGCCCAAGTCCATCCCACCTCCATGTATGTAGCTTCGGGCTGCTGCTTAAGCTCTTTGTTCTTTCCCAGCCCTAGTGAGCCACACGGCTGGCTCGGTGCAGTTTCGACAGCTGCAGCTGTATAAGCATGAGATGCAGCATTTTGTGAAGGTCATCCAGGGCTACATTGCTAACCAGATCCTGCATGTCAGCTGGTGTGAGTTCAGAGCCCGTCTAGCTGTGGTGGGCGACCTGGAGGAGATTCAGCGCGCCCATGCCGAGTACCTGCACAGGGCTGTTTTCAGGTGAGGCAGGCAGGCAGGCGGGCACTGGGCTTGGGTGTGCCCTGGTCAAGCTGGGCAGGCCTGCAGCGGCTCTACTCTCCACCAGGGGCCTGCTGACAGAGAAGGCCGCGCCAGTCATGAACATCATCCACAGTATCTTTAGCCTGGTGCTCAAGTTCCGAAGCCAGCTCATCTCTCAGAACTGGGGCCCGGCCACTGGCCCCCGTGGGGCCGAGCACCCCAACTTCCCCCTCATGCAGCAGTCCTACAGCACCTTCAAGTACTACTCCCACTTCCTCTTCAAAGGTAAGTCCTTCTTTCGGGCTGGGCTGCTGGGGTGGCCGGGCACAGGGCGGGCAGGAGTCTGAGAGTTGGCTGCCTCTCCAGTGGTTACCAAGCTGGTGAACCGAGGCTATCAGCCCCACTTGGAAGACTTTCTGCTTCGCATCAACTTCAACAACTACTACCAGGACTCCTGAGGACAGACACGATCATGGCGCTGCATTCCCAATTTACCTGGATGGGGCTAGGGCCAAGGCAGTGACCAGAGATAGACCTGAAGCTGCTGCTTTATTTAGAGACTTGGGAGATTCAACAGGTGTGAAGCCCACCCAGCCCCTGCCCTTTGGGGAAAGATGCACAAACAGGTTACGAGGCTTACTTACTTATTGGCCTGTTTGTATTATTTACAAACATGAGACTGATATCCTAGCATGAAGCACTGTGTGCTGGGGGCACGCTGAATGCTAGGCCAAGGCAGTACTGCTAAGGTAGTATCAGACAGAGATGGGTCAGGTTTTGACTGGAGACCTCTGCTGTCATGGAGAGACTGAGGACAGGCATCCCAGAGGTCTCAGTAACTCAGCAGCACTGGGGAGGCCTCGGGAGACTCCTGACCTGTGGAGGACCCCGAGGCCTTTATGAGGATCATGTTACGCAGAGTTCTGCTGCCCAGAGTGGTGGCCTGCTACTGTAGGAAGACTGCTCCTCAGTGGTCCTTGCCACCGCTTCAGGGCCTGTGGCCTCCTCTTCACTGTGGTAAGGAGACTCTAGCAGCTTCAGGACACGCCGCACCTAGAGAACAGGTGAAGAACTCAGTGAGCAGCATATTTAATGACATGCCCATGAGAGGAAGGGATAACAGGTACAGTGTGTACTTGCCTCTGAAAAGTCTCCATTTTCAGCAGCTTCAATGGCATTCTGTGCAATATAGTTCCTTAGGACGTACTTGGGGTTGTTGGCATGCATGATGCGTACACGTTCTGCCTGCCAGGTAGCAGTGTCTCCGACACCCTCCTTCTCCTTGTCCAAACGGTCTCTAGAATCAAATTCCTAGCTGGTTTTTCCCAACAAAGAACAGCATGCTCCCTGCCCCCAATTCAGGGCCATCTGCAGCCACCCTCTAAGGTGGCCATTATGTCAAGAAGCCAGTACTGATGACCCCGCCAGCTGCCTACCTGTATACCTGTAGCCAGGTTTCCCAGTGGTCTCTGTTCTTGCTCTGCAGTTCAGAGGGGCTCAGCTGTTCTAGCCGTGACTGATGCTCCACACGTTCTAGCTCCTTGGTGACATTTGCTTGAGTGCCAATGAGTGCAAAGAGCTGTGGGTTCGACTGTGCAAGCATCAGCATCATGGAGAGCTGCCTGCAGGGAGGGGTGGCATGGGAAGTACCTCAGGTGCCGAGGCAACTTCCAAATTGCTCTACCCCCACCCCAGGGACTATCTATCCCGGGTGTGTTTCTACAGATCTCAAGTGCCATTTCCTCTTAATGGTTACTGCTCCATTCCTCAGTAAATTCCTTTTTTATAACCAGCCTCTGGGTGGTTATTTGAAAGCCTATAAGCCACCATTTGCCATAACTCTTCTTAGCTGAATGCAGAACACTGGCTATAGCGTGCGCACCCAGTAGGAGATAGCGTGGGAAGGCACTGTCTGCCTGGCATCTCCATTCCAGTTCACCTATATCCTGCTTTCTTCTTGTGAGTGTCCTGATCTTCAATGTTGCAGAAATGTGACCTTACTGCATTTCATGCCCAGGAATGGCGCGGCTGCCGGGCCGCCCTCAGGTGCGCGTGGGACGCACTCTGACTGGCAGTCTCCAGCCTCCCTGCTGCTCCCCTTCGGAGAACTAATTCTGAGGATGTACTTACCGGGGATCCATCTGGGGTCTGAAGGCAAGCCTTAGCTCTTCCAGAGAGGCACACTGGGAGGTCAGCCTGGTGAGGAACTCTGCTGAGTCTGATGGTTCAGCTTCAGCCGGGAAGGAGCTCAGAACACAGAAGGTGTTAGTGAAGTCAGCACCTAAAAAATGAGCTGCTCAGGTGCCTGGGAGGCACACGCTGGCTCCCGTTACTCCCTCCCGGCCCGGCGCCTTAGGCTTTATACCTCTCTTACCAGTCCCTTGTAGGTCACCTGAAAAACGGATTGACAAAAAGCCAAGGCTGGCACTGGACCCTCAGTCACAGTGCCTGCCTCGGCCTCTTGGACACATCCATGTAGATGGCCTGTTACACACCATCCTCACTGCAACTCTTGAGCAATATATAAGAGTAAATGCAAAATGAGGGCTGCTGAGTTTGCTTAATAGATAGTGCGGCTTGCGGCCATGCGTACTGGCCCAAGACCCTATCATCAAAGAACTGAGTGTTCTGCAAGTTGTCCTTCTGCTCCTACAGTGTATACTGTAGTGTGCACACAGTGATTTGTTTTTCCTTTTGGTTTTTTAAGACAGGGTTTCTTTATGTACATCAGGTTGTCCTGGAACTTGTAGACCAGGATGACCTCGAACTAACAGAGATCTGCTTGCTCCTGCCTCCCAAGAGCTGGGATTAAAGGCATATGCCACTACAGCCTAGCCTCATATTTTAGCGGGGGATACTTCCCTTTAATTCCAGTACTTGGGCAGCAGAGGCAGGTGAGTCTTTGAGTTTCAAGGTCAGCCTGGTCTTGAAAGACCAAAAAAAAAAAAGGCTTCCGGAAAACAACTTTCTGGAAATGGCTTCTGAACTCCTGCTGCGGAGAGGCTGGCTGACGGGTTCACTAAATGTCTGTGTACTGAAAATGAAAAGATAAGAACAATCCATGCAAATAGGATCTAAAGAGGCCGAGGCAGTGTGGCATGTGCCCTTAATACCAGCAACAGGCAGATCTCTGAGCTCAATGCCAGTCTGCTGTCTGCTGAGTTCTAGAACAACCAGAGCCACCTAGAGACCCTGTCTCAAAAAGAAGAAGCCGAGGTGGTCATGCTGACACAGGCAGAAAACAAGCTGGGTGTGTAAGGCCAGCCTGGGCTAGACCGTGTCCAGACAAGGCTACAGTTCTAAGGCTGGGAACAAACCACAGATGCTCATTTTAGCTGATTCTACTCAATACAGTGTTGAATCCAGAGCAGTCAGAGGTAAAGCTAAATAACGATCTAGTGAGCTCTATGCTATAAGGACTGGAAGCAGGACTCACACTAAACCGCATCTGCACACATGCGCAAAGCAGCACTGTATGGAACAGCTAAAACCCTGAGGGGGTCATTACTGTACAACTAGATAGCGTTAAAATGGAGTTAAATCCAGATATATGCTACAACATGGAAGAACCTAGGGATCTTCAGTGTAATGAAATAAGCCAGTCATAAATGAATCAATCCTATGGAGTTTCTCTGCTGAGGTTCCTAGAGTGGCCAGATTCACAGAAATCAGAACAGTGCAACTGGGGGAGGTAGATGGAGAGTATTTAAAGAAAACAGAATTTCAGTTTGGGAATTGGGACTGCCTTCAAGTGCCTGAGTTACACACCTAGAAATGATGATGGTGAACACTAAGTATTTTCTCACACACAGTGCCAGGGTTCTGTGGCTTACCAGTCAGATGCATGGTCTCTAGAAGTTTGGCCACAAGTGACCCATCTTCTTCCTTCTCCACTCGAATAAGGCCCAGCTTCTTCCGCATCTTCTGTAGATAGTGCCTCTGGAACTCGGTGTCAAACTCCTCTTTTAGAATGGCCTCGCCCAGCGCCAGTGGTAGTTCAGGCTCCAGGGCTTCCGCTAGTTTCTGCAGATTCCACTTGCATACCTGGGGCTGTTTACTGTATGTGTAGCGCCCAGCGTTGTCAGAGGCATTGCACACATGGTCAGGGTCATACCTGCCATACAAAGAAGTGCTATCACGGGAGAAGTGTAGAGAAGGCCGGCTACTGGGAGACTGATGACCTTGCCTGTGGCAATACCATTCTCGCCTGGTGTGACCCTTGGGCTCAAGCCAAGAAGATTTAGAGTGGCTTTCTTCTGCCTAGAGACCATCAGTTCTGCCTCAAGGCCATGGAGGAAACTACTTGAGACCCAGACTGCCTTAGGCCAGGTAGAGCCCTCTGCTCCACTCCATCCCCCACCCCTTTAATCCATGTAGAGTCTGGCAGGGGAGGGACTTGTTCTAACATGCTAAAATGTCACTTTTTTGTTCAAAACACTCCAGAGAGGCTAAGTATGTTGGCATGCTCCTATAAACCTATCAATTCAGGAGCCTGAGGCAAGAGTATCACAAGTTCAAGGCTAGTCTGGATTACATAATAAATTCCAAAACAAACTTGATTTCTGCTTGTAGGATTGGCTGACCAGACACTGCTGGGAATGAAACATTAAAAAAGAGACATGCAGGCTGGAGAGATGGCTCGGTGGCTAAGAGCACTGACTGCTCTTCCAGAGGTCCTGAGTTCAGTTCCCAGCAACCACATGGTGGCTCACAACCATCTGCAATGGGGCCTGATGCCCTCTTCCGGTGTGTCTGAAGAGAGTAACAGTGCACTCACAAATATAAAACAAATCTTAAAAAAAGAGAGACATGAGTACCACACAGAGCCCACTGTTCCCTGTTCCTCTCCCATATCCATGACCCCTGTCCTCACAGGGACCATTTCCTAGGTGGCCAACAGCAGAAGGCCCATCACTTACAACCCCGGAGGCCTGACCTGTCCAGGAAGCCAAAGGGTCCGTAGTCGATGGTGAGCCCCACGATGCTCATGTTGTCAGTGTTGAGCACGCCATGGCAGAAGCCAGCACACTGCCACTCGGCCACCATCCGTGCTGTCCGCCTTGTCACCTGTAGCAGAGCAGACTCTGGTTGCTGCCCATCTGCCCTTATTCATGCCAGAACACCCAGTGCCTCTCCATATCAGTGGACCTTCTGTAAGTGGTTCTCAGTGCAGGGCCTCTGTAATCCCTTACCACTCAGTGTTTTCAGAGTATGTTTTGGGTGAGTTGGTTTATATGGGCTTAAGTCTCATTTCCACCACCTATTCTTTTAAACACTACCAATTTTGGGTAAACCATAAAAATCAGCAATACAGTCTGAGTCCCAGGAAGAAGACCTGATAACAGTCTTGGGGGAAATACCACACTGTTAGGTAGACCAGTCCAGAATGATACTTCCTAAGAGCTGCTATTCTATCTCCATTCTGGGAGCTATCGGGTAATGCTACCAACTGCTCATCCAGTGACCCAACCAGAAGCAGCCCCTGAACATAAGGTTCCAGGGTAGCCTGGAGAACAGGAGCCCCAAGTACAGGCCTGAATCACAGCTCCCACTGCCCAAGGAAGTGGCCTTTTGTGCTTTACCTCATAAGGAGCATAGGCTCCCAGGGACCAGGTAGTATGGTCACAAAGCAGAAGCTTAAAGGGACAGTGTATGCTGACCAGATCACCCATTTGTTTCTGTGTGAGACCATAAAGCTTAGCCTCGTAACTCCTGCTCTGTGGCTACGTTACCCCACATCCCCAGCACCGGTGCCAGAGGTGGGAAATAAGAGTGACCTGTGTGGACCTTGTGTCACCCCATGGACATGTGCTTGGAATATTCTGCTGACCAGCAGCAATGACATGCATTAGAATAGAAGCCATACAGAAACAGGGCTATGGCTAGCCCTTGTGGGGGAGTCCACATCTCTTCCTCCACGGGTGAGGATGCTGGGTTCAAGTCACTGACCCATGCAATCACCAGTGCTTCTGTCCATGTGTCCTTCCTTCCAAGACTAGCTAGGTCTCCTGGGTCTCATAAGTATACTCAGCATCAGCTGTCTTAATGTCACATCATCATCAAAATGCCCTGGTGGATGGGGTGTGATGACACACACCTTTAATTCTAATACTCCGGAGGCAGAGGCAGAGACAGGCAGATCTTTGAGTCTGAAGCCAGCTTGGTCTACATATAGAAGTTCCAGGCTAGCCAATGCTACTAAGTAAAACTGTCTCAAAACAACAAAACCCCTAAGTACCTCCAGGCTGCCCAGTTCTTGAGGCTGTGGGAGATGATGGGACCTGGATATAGGAACAAGGGACAGAAGAGGACAGGAACACCAGATAAAACCCTTTGTCCCTGATCATAGTGACTATATTTGACAAGGAGAATTCAACCCACGGCCAGTGGGGAGCCTCTGCCTACCTCTCTGAAAAAGGCAGCATTCCTCTGTATGTTGTCAGTGTCGCAGGCATGGGCAGCCTGGATTTCAGGGTAGAAAGAGCTGATCACATAGTCCAGCATCTGGACTCGGATATCATTCCGTCCCATGCTCGGGCCTGCGCGCCCTGTGTGTTCATCAGGAGGCTTAAAAATCTCAAAGGAGCCGAATCTGCACGAAAGATCCCAGGGTTCAATGGATTATACCTTCCGAGAAAAAGAAAACCCACCCTGGCCACACGGCTCTGCAGCCAGCCGTACAATGGGGGAGCACGTTAAGGGGACAAAGCAGCACGCAACCAGATCATTGCCAGGTCTGAGTGACAGGCAGGACTCAACTGGCCAACTCTCAGCCAATAAGCCTCTGGCTCCAGATGCTGGAGCCTCATCAGGCCTAGAAGCTACCATGACTGTCTGCTTCTAGTCCCAAGCCCACACAGGAGTGTGTGTACCCCACACACTGTGAGGACAGCCAGAGTTGGCTCTACGCAGAAGGTATGTACAAGTGTCAGGGCTCTTGGCTGTCCCACTGGAACATAAGTCATGAGTGGAGCCTTTTTAAAATTTTTTATGTTTTAGAAGTTTTGAGACAGGGTTTCTCTATAGCTCTGGCTGTTCTTAAACTCAATCTGTAGACCAGGCTGGCCTCAAATTCAGAGATCCTTTTGCCTCTGCCTCCTGAGTGCTCGGAATAAAAGTGTGTGCCACCATACCCAGCTGACATTTTTTTAAAAGTTGTAACCGGGTTGATGCTGGCAGTCGGTGGGTAGAGGGCAAAGGTACTATCAACACTGTACAAGGCACGGAATGGCCTCTGCTCCAAAGTCAGCTAAGTTAGGGGAACGGGCCTCTACGGTGCAGCGGTTACCATTTTTGGCCCCTTTCCATCCTCGCTGAGGCCAGAACACTCCAGAGACCAGCAGTGGCCGTGTGTGGTGTGAGTGCTGAGTACTCGCTGACTGACTATCCTTGGCACTACAGGATGGAGAAGCCGAAGATCACGCTAGCCACCTTGTTCACACAGCCCTTGCAGGGCTGGACATCAAGCTAAGGTGAAGACAGGAGTCTGCAGGAAGGACTAGTCTAACGAGTCGGTCACTGCATTAAGGGCATCTAGGGCTAAATCCCAGCCACAGCCAGGAGCTGCTTGTTTAGGAGCTGGCTCGACAGTTTGGCTGCACAAGCATGGATCCTGTATGATCTATGAGCAAGTGCGCGTAGACAGGCCTAATGGACCCCAGCATTACCTTATGAAAGTGGGAGCTATACGCAACACAACCGTGCACTTTTCATATTTTGGATTACCATCATAGAACACGTCTCTCATCACTGTAGACTCAGACGTGACGCAGGCCCCGGCCCTCGTGGTGGGGATCCCCAGGTGAAACATGGCTTCGCTGCACAGGAACTCACGGATGCTTGACCGCAGGACTTTGCGACCATCAGCTTGTCTGAAATCAAACACAGGCCAAGGAGCCAGTCAAGCAGAGGCTATTCTGAACCAAGTTTCCCAAGAGCCTTGGTGTAGCTGTCTTTTGACTCCCCTGTCCCCCCCGTGACCCCCCGCCACCTTCAAGGCTGCAGTTTTGTCCTCACAGGTGTTACAAAAACATTCCTACAGCAATTAATGCATACATACCTAGCAGCACTGCCTGCAGTAAGAAACAGAAATCAGTGAGCAGTAGAGACACAAGCTCATTAGTAAGCTGTTAGCCACTCCTCAGAGGACAGTCTGTTCCAGTCCCAAAGGGGAGCATAGTGGGTAGTGCTATGACAAGCCGTTGCTGGACAGGCTGCATATGTCACACTCCTAAAGGAAACAAAGCTACACAACCACATGCCTCTGCCTGTCTGACATACTCAGTAGGGTCTGAGGCACCAGTCACAGGGACCTAGAGAACAGGATGAGGCAAGAAGGCTACATTTTATGGATAAGTTTTGGACTTGACCTCTTCATATACACTGGGCCTGCTTTGTTTTAGCAGAATATAGTATAATATTGGATGCCCTGCACAGTGGCTACCTGGGCAGGCTGCATCCATAGCCCCTCTTGGTGGGAGTAATGCCTTAGGTAGCAGAACCAATGGAGGACCTTGCCTGGAACCGACCAAACTGATCAAACATGCTGTTTACATATGGCCCGGTAATCTCAGCACATGGAGAGACAGAAGGATGAAAAGCGTAAGACCAAGCTTGGTGTGGAGGCAAATGTGCTTAATTCCAGCACTTGGGAGGCAGAGGGAGATGGATCTCTGCAAGTTCAAGGACAGCTAGGGCTATGTAGTAAGACGCTGTCTCAAAAAAGCACACCATAGTCTACGCTAACCTGGGTGGGGTCTAGTTAAGAGCAGAAGCCACTCACCCATCTCTGGGTTCCAGAAGCCCTGACCCTACAACCACATCCAACCTCAGCCTCAAGTCTTGGCAAAGGGTTGAGATGAGAGACCCTGACACAAGGGTCAAAGGGATCCCTGAATTCAAGGAAACATTTTAGCTGACCTACCTCAGGTGTGGAAACACCAACTAAAAATAAATCAAATATAAAAAGCACCATTTGGGCTGGAGAAGATGGCTCTGTGGTTAAGAGCATTGGTTTTTTTTTTTTTTTTAAGAGTTATTTATTGTTTGTAAGTACACCGTAGCTGTCTTCAGACACTCCAGAAGACAGTGTCAGATCTCATTATAGACGGTTGTGAGCCACCATGTGGTTGCTGGGATTTGAACTCAGCACCTCCATAAGAGCAGTCAGTGCTCTTAACCTCTGAGCATCTCTCCAGCCCAAGCACTGGCTGTTTGTAGCTCATAAGTGCAACTCCAGTCCCAGTGAATCTGACATCCTCACAGACACATATACAGGCAAATCACTGATGCATAGGATATTTTTTTAAAAAGCACCTTTCAGGGCTGGAGAGATGGCTCAGTGGTTAAGAGCACTGACTGCTCTTCCAGAGATCCCGAGTTCAATTCCCAGCAATCACATGGTGGCTCACAACCATCTGTAAGGAGATCTGATGCCTTCTTCTGGTGTATCTGAAGACAGCAAAAGTGTATTCATATATATATAAATAAGTCTTTAAAAAAAGCACCTTTCATAGCTGGATAGGTGGTTTAGTAGTAGCCTAGGACACATGAGACTCTGATTTGATTCTTAGCACCAAGATATTTAAATATAAGAAAGCCTTTTGGGCTGGAGAGATGGATCAGTGGTTAAGAGCACTGACTGCTCTTCAGAAGGTCCTGAGTTCAAATTCCAGCAACCACATGGTAGCTCACAACCATCTATAATGAGATCTGACTCCCTCTTCTGGAGTGTCTGAAGACAGCTACAGGGTACTTACTTGTAATAATAAATCTTTTTTTTAAAAAAAGCCTTTCAATATCAATTTATCCTGACAAGGGTTTTTCCCCCCCTTTTTCTTTTATTCTTTGGTAACTGGTGAACCTAAATTATCAAAATGCAAAGTTTAAGGCTGCTCACAAGATGAGTGAGTTCTGGAATATCTGACATCTGCTCCTTTCCAAGAGCCTCTGAGAAGATTGGTCCAGGTGAGGAGCAGGGTGCCAGATGAAACCATAAATTTGGCTTCAGGGTGGGAAGATAAGGTTCCCTGTGTGTGCTCGTGTGCACGCTCGTGCGCGATTAGAACAAACAGGCTTGGAACAATGGTCACAGAGAAGGTGGGTATAAGAACAGATTGTGCCCACAGTCCCTAGATAGTGCACAAAGAGTCTGCTAGAGGCTGGCCAAGTTGAGAAAGCATACTGCTTAAGTCTGGTTCCAGATAATAGGCACTAATACACGACTTCTGAAAACTAGTTTGCTGGGCAAGATGTTCAGCAAACAGTATCATTCGGGGAACTGGCTCCAAAGTCCGCGGTGTGTTTCGGAAAACACAAGAGACACTCACAGGAGATGTGCTCTCCTCCGCCTGACAGAACTGGCAAATGGAGAGAGATCTCTGAGTGTCAGCCAGAAAGCAAGTCCGGCCCCTAACTTCGTGTTTTCTCCGACTTGCCACTCGGCACTTCCCTGCCAGCTTCTTTGCCTTCCTCCATAAAACCCTTTGCAAAGACGCTCCACCTAGGTCCTAAGCCCTTCATGGAGGTTTTCTGGACGCATTCTGGCGAAAGCGCCACCGAGCACCTTCCCTTTACACCCACGCGCGCAGAAGGGTGTCGCCTGGGGACTCCGGTAGCTCCGCACCTGGAGAAGGGCGTGGGGCCGGCGCCTTTGAGCTGCAGCTCCCAGCGCTCGCCGGCCGCTGTGCACACCTCGCCCAGGTACATGGCAGCGCCGTCGCCCAACTGCCCAGCGAACTGACCGAACTGGTGTCCACAGTAGCAGTGCGCGGCGGGCTCGGTGCCCGGCAGCAGCGCGTTGCCGCTGAAGAAGAGCGCAGCTTCGGCCTCGACCTCGGCCTCGTCGCTGGCCTCGAGCCCCAGCAACGCCAGTGCGGGCTCCGACAGCGCCACTAGGCGCGGCCGCCGCAGCGGGGCCGGCCGTGCACGGCTGAAGCAGGCTCCGGGCACCGGCCGCGGGGTGGACAGGGAGTCCTCCGGCCCGGGCGGCGGCGTCTCTACCGGGAGCGCACGCAGGGCGCGGTTGTCAAAGCGCAGCCCGGCCAGCCAACGCGGCGTGGGCTCCATGGCTGCAGCCCAGGCGGACCGGGGCGCGGACGACGGAAGCGCGAGGCCGACACACTGTGGCCGGGTTCGGGCAGCCGCGAGCGAGGCCCCGAACGCGGCCCTGAAAGAGGCCATTCGCCGCGTCGCCGGAAGCCCGCTCGCCCCGGCCGGAAGTTTATCCCCGCTCAATTATAGGTTGGTGGGAGGCACGCCCAGAAGCTTGGTTTTGATTGGTTGCCTCTCGTTCGTCCACTTCCGGGCTCCGAGACGTTGCACCGGGTGGACCTGAGACGCTGTTTAACTTCTGGCACCTGTGCACCAAGCCAGCAGAGCGCCGAAAGCTCCTACCCAGGTGACATATGCCAGGCTGAACTACAAGTGTGCCTACGGGCCGAGTGATGTCCCTAAAAAAATCACCAGGGCGCCCCCAACTGATGGTGAAACCAAGGTCAAACCCGGAGCTGTGGGTTTGACTGCTTCTGTCCATCACATGCATAAAAACAGAAATTGAATATTTGACTGTTTTATTCAGACAGTCAACAGTCTAAGACAGTAGTTTAGCATCCTAAAGATGTGCCTTCCATCTCATCTCTATCCAGCCGATTATATACGTAAGTAAACAAAGCCAGTCAGTCATTTAAGTTGACCCTCTGGTCAGTCTTGTCTCAGATTTATGGTGTTGATGCTTCTCCATCATCTCCTCTCTGTAGCAGGGTTTGCAAACATCAAGCACCCGAGTCCTGCATTCTTCCTGAGTCAGCTGTTTGGATGGCGTCTATGCTTAACTTAGAGCACACTATGAACATGTGTAAAAGGATTCCTTTTTACAATAAAGTACAAATATGTTTTCTTATTATGTGGAGTATGCAGTGCCCTGCCGTTAGGACAGTTTTTCTCATTTGTTCTACCTGGAGAAGGGCCAGAAGTCCTGGCAATGTTCCTGGGATCTGTGGCCTAGGTGGGAATTGGTCACCTAAGACTTAAATACAGGAATAATTTGGGTCAGCAATAGTACCAGGGCGAGGGCAAATCAGAGATTGGACAATGGTTCCGGCTGGGGTTCTGAGGCTAACTGAAACCTGGTTCTGCATGTATGCTAGGTCCTCTGTCCCCAAGTGCTTCCTATTGGTGCCTCAAGTCATATTTTCCGTGCACATAGCACTTTTCTCTGAAGTGGTAGTATTTCCTATCTCTCCATTCTGTCTGTCATCTAGGTGCCTATGAATCTTGATGGAGGTAGACAGCAGTGCTCAGGGAAACCTGTTAGTCTCAAACAGGAGACTTTGAGCATAGACAGAGGCACACATTCCTTCCTGACTGTGTCTTTCACCTTTTCATCCTCTGCCTTCAGTTCTACACATCAAGAATTTATCTCTGGAACTTTTCCTAGGGCCACAGTGGGCTTCCAAAACTACAATGAAGCCAGATGTGGTGGCGCACGCCTTTGATCCCAGCACTTGGGAGGCAGAGGCAGATGGATCTGAGTTCAAGGACAGCCTGGTCTGTAGAGCGAGTTCCAGGACAGCCAGGGTTACATAGAGAAACTGTCTCAACAAAACAAAAACTGAACAAACAAAACCCAAAAGACCCCCCACACAGAACAAAACCCAATGAACCTAAGTATGCCTCTGGAGCTAGCTGTGTGATCACCATCAAATCCCCCCTCCCTCTGCCTGGGAGGTAAGATGGTGTTTTTCTGTGACAGCAGCCTGTAGCCACCTTAGCCCTGGCCAGAGCATCTGTGTTCTTCCTGCTGCCACTAACACAGACTTCACTAACACTCACTTACCTTCAGGGTCTGCCTTGCTCTGGCCTGGCAATGATATACAACTGTTTCAGCCTCAGTGCTCCTAACACAGGCAAGAACACCCTACCTGAAGGATATTCTGATCCACTCCTACGTTCCTCCCCTTCTCTCACTGCCAGGAAGTGAAGTGTGAACCAGAGGGTGTACAGGTGCTGAGCACATGTGTGGCTTACCTTGGCTGGCACACAGAAAACTTTGCTAGGCACTAGTGAGCACCAGGGTCCAGCCTGTATACTTTATGCTAAGGTGGTAGTATGTCCCCTGGGATGCAGGAGTACCCCCAGCATCCTACAGACCTGGGGACAGCTGACAAAAGAGGAAGCCAGTCCCCCATCATGAGTCCCATTTCCATACACTTCACAAAGCGGGAGCTTCCAAAATTAAAATTTATTTCTTTCTAGGGAATGAATCCACGAGTGTGAGACAGAAGTACACAGCCCAGCCAGCCCTGTATCCCCTGCCCGGCTCAGTGTTTCACCTGATTTGGCAGTCAACACAAGGACAATCAGTGTGGTCTTGGTCTCGCCAGGCCGTGCAGTATGCCAGGAGCCACAGTCTGTACACATGAATGGCTGGGTGCGCACAAACCAACCATGGCCCTAGGTTCGTGGCCCATCGTGGGTACCTACTGTCCTCAGTGCAGTGGGCATCTCACCCAATACACAGCAGTCAGGCCGAGGCCCTACCAGCACCAAGGGCAGCCTTCAGGCTCGTATCTGAGGCAGCCCCACACCACTCTGAGCTGTAGTGTCGTCTAGCAGGGGCTGGCCTGGACCCCCAAGCCGACTCTGACATACACTGCCCACGCAGGGCACACAGATACAAATAGAAAGACAACTTCTTTGTCCTCCCTGGATTTAAGGCTTGAATTTCCTGATATTTGCTTCAGTTTGTTTTCTCTTTGACGTCACAATTACCTGAGTAAAAAACTTTTTGATATGAAAAAAAAAACAAAAAACAGAAAACAAAACCCCACAAAAACTAACCACAGACTCTCTGCAGGCAGAGATGCAGCTGGCAATGCCATGTGCATGTCCAGGCAAAGGCCCTCCACACCCAGGGAGGAGGTGCATGGACACCCAGCCCCAAAGCTCGCCGGCCCCAAACCCACAGTGAGATGCGCTCAGGGCCAGATGCTCCTGCCGGCCAGAGCACAGGCACAGTGAGGTAGGCAGAGCAACAGCCGGCCAGACCCGCCTGGGGTTAAGGGTGGGGTGCCTCAGTGCCTCCCCCTCAGCTTCTGGTCCTTTTGGAACTAGGCCACTGGGTCCTGACACTGTGGATGGCCCTGGTGCCCATAGGTGGCCCTACAGTGTATGTGTGGGGCTGCTGGGAAGCCTGAGCTCAGACAGTTAAATATTCTTTATTTGGGTGGGCGGGGCATGGGGAAGGCAGGGAAAGCCTGGCCTAGGCCCCCATAGGGGGTGGCTTGGATGCATCTGTACCCAGGGACATCCCCAGACAGGTGGTGCCAGCTCCTCGGGAGCACCAGACTCAAGGCAGAGTAGAGCCCCCGGGTGCAGTCTCTTCCTTGCACGGTCCTCCTACCGGCCTGGCCGGACTTCGCTCACCCTCTGGAGGCAGAACTGCGCGGCGGGCAGTGATAGGACCAGGTTCATGGTTCGACGGCCCATCCAGTATAGGCTGTAGCCCAGTAGACCAAAGAAGGCAGCCTTCACAGCCACCCGGGACACTCTGCCTGAGATGGATGGCGGGGGAACTCTGTGGAAGGGAGAAGTATGGTAGGCCGAGCTGGAACGTGCAATCCCTAGGTCTTCCCATATGTGGGTCACTGCCATGTGCAGGTACAGGGGTTGGGGGTGATGCGGGGAAGGCACTCACGTCATGATCTCCTGGATGTTGAGGTCGGTACTCCAGTTCTTCTCAATGCCAGGCACATGACCCATACCAACGACGCCCACAACCACAGATGGGACACACTTCCTGGGCTCAGCTGTCGGGGGAGGGCAGAAATCAGTGGTAGGCACAGGAACCAGTATTTTTGGGAGTTCCCACCCTGACCTTTCCATCACCATCAGAGGCACGGGGAAGCTCAAGGCGCCGTGCGGCCTGCCGCAGCATATAGGTCAGGTAGACATCACGCTCTGAGACAATGGTTCGATGCAAGTCAGGAAACTCCCCGATCATCTCTGCCATCATCTGCTCCAACAGGTCCTTCTGCTTGCAGCGCTCCACGTCGTCTTTGCTGAGGGCAGAGGGCAGGCTGCTAGCTTGCGGTGTGTGTGTGTGTGTGTGTGTGTGTATAGTGTGAGCAGGGACTTGGTGGCACAGCACAGGGATGGAGACATGGGAAGTTCTGTTGCTGACTTGGGGACGGGCCACAGCACTGTGTGTAGAGCTCATGGCGTGTGTGTGTGTGTTTGAGTGTGGTGTGAACAGGGACTTGGTGGCACAGCACAGGGATGGAGACATGGGAAGTTCTGTTGCTGACTCGGGGACGGGCCACAGCACTGTGTGTAGAGCTCATGGCGTGTGTGTGTGTGTGTGTGTGTGTGTGTGTGTGTGTGTTTGAGTGTGGTGTGAGCAGGGACTTGGTGGCACAGCACAGGGATGGAGACATGGGAAGTTCTGTTGCTGACTCGGGGACGGGCCACAGCACTGTGTGTAGAGCTCATGGCGTGTGTGTGTGTGTGTGTGTGTGTGTGTGTGTGTGTGTGTGTGTGTGTTTGAGTGTGGTGTGAGCAGGGACTTGGTGGCACAGCACAGGGATGGAGACTTGGGAAGTTCTGTTGCTGACTCGGGGACGGGCCACAGCACTGTGTGTAGAGCTCATGGCGTGTGTGTGTGTGTGTGTGTGTGTGTGTGTGTGTGTGTGTGTGTGTGTGTGTGTTTGAGTGTGGTGTGAGCAGGGATTTGGTGGCACAGCACAGGGATGGAGACTTGGGAAGTTCTGTTGCTGACTCGGGGACGGGCCACAGCACTGTGTGTAGAGCTCATGGTGGGAGACTAACAAGAAGCATGTGAAGAGCTGGGTCAGAACACACAGCAGTGTAGGTGTGGATGGGCCTTGGACAGGCCAGAGGCTGTCCTTCCTACCTGATTGGGTCTGACAGGAAGCATAGGCCCCAGGCCAGCTTGACTTTCTGCCAGAAGGAGAGTGCAGCAATGGCCCTCTTAAAGGTGACTGGGATTGGTCTGTCACCCAGGTGGAACTTGCAGAATGGTACCTTGCTGGCCTAAGGAAGAGGCTGGGTATCAGGACTTGTGATGCCATGGTGGATCCTACCAACTCCTGCCAACGTGCCCACAAATCCCCTCAGCCATGCCTGGCACCCACCTCCTTGAAGGCCTCCCTGAACTCGCCACCAGGGGCCATGCCCAGCTGTTCAGTGATGTGAGCAGACACCTTCAACAGCAGCATCTGCATGAGTCCAGACATAAGCCCATTCTGCAGGAAGAGGAACCACGTCAGCTGCACTGCACAGGGTGAGCAGGCGAAGCAGTGCATGGACAGAGGGGTGGCCCTGAGCCAGGCCCCTTCCAGTGTCAAGGGGCAGGGCGTACTGGAGCATGAAGAGGGTCACAACAGCAGGTCAGTTTCCTCAGAAAACCAGTTTTTCTTATAGGATGGTCAAAGGTGTTGAAAGGGGCCCTGCCGGGAGCCGCTGCCCAGGCAGCGAGGCACACACCGATGCTGAACAAACAGACTGGAGTCCAGCACCTCACAGGGAACCTCAGTCCTCGCCATCTCCATCTGTGGAGGGCAGCGTGGGTGCCTACCATCTCCAGGGCCACAGCACCGCCTGCCTCTGGTCTGGCCAGGTGGATAGACCCTGAGGTGTGGGGCATGGCTGATCAAGCTGGCTTGGAAGGGACGGCTTAGGAAGGGTCGCCCCATAAGCCGCTGGGTGGACTGTCTACTCTACCTTCCCAGGAAGGTCTGGCTCTTGAATCATTAAAGTGCCCTTTGAGACCTGCTGCTAATTTACCCAATAGAAAATGTCCTTACTTACCTGACTGGGGGATAGAGTGCAAAGTCTAGGCTGGCCATGAGACTTACAGAGGTCTTGTTTCTTTTTTAATATTGTCCATTTTTTAAAATGTAGCACTGGTTGGCTTGGAACTTGCTTAGAAGACCAGGCTTCCCTTGAACTCGGAGACCCACCTGTCACTGCCTCCCAAGTGCTGAGATAAAGGGTGTGGACCATCGCGCTTGGCTTGTGGGGGTCGTGAGTCAGGCAGTACCAACTGACTAGCAGAAACTAGAGCTGATGAGGTCAGCTGTGTCCACCATGGCCAACCCACAATAAAGCCTGGACACCAGTGGCCTCCCGGGGGACAGTGCCTGTAGCTGTCATCACAGACTGCTGCTGACACTCCTTGAGGGACGAGGGGCAGCAGGGGGCAGCCTCTCCCCGCCTGTAGACCTTCACCTGCCTGCACAGATGGGCCCAGCAGTGAGCACATGGCTTGGCCAGTGCTGGGCTCCTTTTCCAGTAGAGTACGGACCCTCTGTTTTGAAGAGGGTGTACGTGGGGCTGGGGGACAGGGACAAGGGCAACACACGTCTGGTGTTAAAATCACACCTGATGGAATAGTGACTTCCTTTTACTGGGTATCTAGTAAATGGCTTATGGTGACATCCCTCATCTGGGAGATTCCAGGGTGAAAGTGCTCAGCATGTCTGGGGACACTCACATGAGACTTTAACACTTGTTTCCTTCAAAAGAGGAAGTACGCTGTAGCTGAGGCCAGACATGCCTGATGGCCTCTGACACTAAGACCACGATGATGTGCTACTACATGCTGCATCTCCTAGCCCAGGAGGGCTGGGGCAATGTGGAAGACAAGAGATATACAGCAACGTGGTGGCCCAGACAAGGCTCAGACCCACCACGTCAGCTTAGCAGAACAGAGGTTTCAGCACTACCCTGCCCCTGTCTGGTAGTGGAACCTCGTCCACCTCCTCTCTCAGCCTCTATCTTCTCCCGGTGAGGGAGTGGACTAGCAACCAGGGTACTAAGGCACTGACCAGAAGGCCTCCCCAGTGAGGAGCCTGTCATCTGATCAAGGAGGCTCTGAGTCTTGGCTCCTCTACAGAGAAAGGCAGCAGGTCAGGTCCCTGCGGCCCGCTCATCTGCGCACCTGCCTGACCGCCTGTTGCAGCTTCTCCAGGCTGACCTCCTTGGCCTCTCGCAGCAGCGTTCTCTCATCCATCTTCAGCATGGACACGCGGTACTGACAGAGTTCCACGACGACCACATCAGGCTGCACCTCCCGGATAGTCTGTAAAGCAAGCACCACACTCCAACAGACCCGTCCTACTGCCTTCCACACGGCAGCTCCTCCCTGGACCAGGTGCCCACATCAGGGGGCAGCCAGTGCCAACGGCCTGTGTGGCTTCAGCGACAAGTTCTGGAGAAAAAGAAAGCTGTGTGATGCTTTACTTGCTAAGCTGAAGAAAAAGCAGGAGGCTCCGAGTTGTGGAGCAGGAAGCCCCGGAGTTAGAAATGCCTGCTGAACAGCTCTTGCCTGGCTGCCCTGGCCTGTGCCCCTGGAGTACAGACTGGCAGAAGCATAGCAATGAAAGGGCACAGTGCTTGGGCTAAGAGCACCGGCTGCTCTTCCAGAGGTCCTGAGTTCAATTCCCAGCAACCACATGGTGGCTCACAACCATCTGTAATGAGATCTGGTGCCCTCTTCTGGCCTGCAGGCATATGTGCAGGCAGAGAGAACGCACTGTATCTATAATAAATAAATAATTCTTAAAAAAAGGGGGGGGGGTGCTTACCTTCACTACATCCCTCTTGCTATCGTCACTGAAGTGAGCGGTGCCCACCACATACACCCTGCTCCCATCCTCGGCCACCAGCTGGGTCACAGTACGTGGAAGGTTGGGGCGTTCACGCCGTCGCTTCAGTTTCATCTCCAGGAGCAAGTTGAAGGCATCCACATCAGCTGCAACGACAGCCAAGGCCAAGGCATGGTGTGAGGGGGCCGATGCCAGGGCACTGCTGCCTAGACACTAGCGACGGACCCTTTCTGGTTAGGTGAGAATTGAGTCCCTGTGGACTCAATCTCCGGCAGGCAGTATACTCCACACAACAGGCTTACCAGACAGATGACAGGACAAGTCACCTGATCACATCTGTGAAGAGAGTACTATCTGAGGGGCCTCGGCAGGAGCTTTCTCATCACCCTCAACTAGACCCAAACTGTCATAGCAGAGTGTTGAGGATGGGACCAGGGGCTGACGAGTGCCCCAGAAGTGTCTCAGTCAAGTATGTGGCCAGACTTGGGCTCAGGCAGAGGCCCTGTGCAGGTGTAAGCTGTTCTGAGGGCTTCCTGCTGCCTTTCCTCCCTCCCCACAGCTGGGCAGCCACTGCCAGTCCCACCTCCTCCCTGGGGCCCAGCACTGTGGCTATACCAAGTCCTGAAGGGAAACATACAGATGTTCTGAGGGTCTCCAGAAACCACCCTTGGCACTGCTTCTGAGGCCCCTGATGTTACCACGGGTTCCATGTCAGCCTGCAGAGGGAGAGTGCAAGTAAGTGTCCAAACACTTGGGCCTCACCCCACAGGTCAAGCGTACTGCAGACCTGTTGCACCTCCTTAGTAAGCTCAAGAGGGCCATTGCCTCAGGGCCTTCCCATGGAGGTACTTCTTGCTGGACTATAAAAAATCCTAGTTATTAAGTATATGCAGAGAAGCAGTTAGAGGGACCTAAGGAACCACACTGGGCCCCTTGCCCTCCTGTGTGCAGTAGTAGATGTTGCTGGGTTGGGACAAAGGTTGTTTAGGACGATGTTCCATCACCCCCCAGTTCCTCTTACCTCTTGAGCTGGCTTCTCCTCTCCCTCCATGGCTGGACAGCAGCTTCCTGACTGATGCAGGATGCCTGAGGAGACAGATACAGTCCTTACCTGGGGTCGCAGGGCCAGGATAAGGGATTACTGTGACAACAGGACTGGGTCAGTCTTGAATGACCCTTAGGACAGGACTTCAGTGTTCCTGTCCCAGTATCACTGGCTGCCTCCTGGTATGTATGTGCTATTTGAGGTCTAGGGTCCTTTTGAAATGTGCCTGACTGATGAGAAGCCAGCAGTATCCTTAAGTGTCATACAGATGACTATGTGTAGAAGTCGTCTCTGGCACACAGGGGCTTCGGCCCACGACAGGTGCAAACATGGTGAAGCTAACCTACATCTCTCTGAGGAGTTGTACTAACTCCTCTGGGGTTGTTGTAGGGCACAGTGCTGTGGCTGCTGTCCCCATGGTAAGAAGCCACTTCAAGGAAGCTCTCCATTTTTTTATAACGGCCACAACCACTTGGCTACCAGTCAGATGGAAGGCGGCTAAGCAAGGTGACGGTTAGCATCTTGAGGAGCCAAGAGTTTTTCTAGTTTAAAAGTCAAAGGAACCTAACATGGAAGAACCTGTTGTAGAAACTTGACAAGGGGCAGTACCCTGGTAAGCAGCCCATGGCATTGTGGATCTTTACCGTGTTACTGGGAGCCCCAGGGTTGGGGGCCAAGAGTACCAGATGGTGCAGAGGGAAGAGTACCACACTGACCAAAGGGGGCAAAGGCAGCTTCAGATTATGGTACAGCAACTGACTTCATGTATCTGCCACTGAGACACTGCCTACCTGGCAGACACAGACACACACACACACACACACGCTCAGAGTCCTGTATGTCCTGTATGTGTGTGTATGTACACATGTGTTTGGGTTCCTGTGGAGGCCACAAGGGACAGATTACCCTGGAGCTAGAGTCACAGGTGGTTGCAAGGCATCTGATATAAGTGTTGGAAACTGAACTTAGGTCCTCTGCAAGGGCAGTATCATCATCTCTCCAGCTTCCCCAAACTACATAGTCTTAGCAAAAGCATATCCAGGCATTTTGGTTCCATGCCAGTAGGTTTCATGAATTATAGAAACTATCTCAGGCAAAATAAAATCATCAGTCATAATGCACAAGCTACTTATAAACAATGTTACATTTGTTTTATATATGTTGCTTTAACAAAGGTGTGTGTGCGTGCGTGCGTGCGTGTGTGTGTGTGTGTGTGTGTGCACGCACCCCAAAAGTGTAATTATCATACATCCCACAGGAGCTGAGCAGTCAGGACAGGAACACTCAGCAGATACAATGGTCTAGGCTGAAGAAAGCTCTTTAAACATGACAAGGGGGAAAATCTGACCCCTGGGCATAGTAATTTTTTTTTAATTATATTACCAAAAATGTATATTTATGTGTCTGTGTGTTGTTTGTGCCCACAGAAGAGAAACACCCTGAAGCCTGAATTGCAGGTGGTTGTACGCCAGCAGAGATCAAACACCAGTTCTTCTAAAAGCAGTACACGTGGGGAATGGTGGCGCACGCCTTTGATCCTAGTACTCAGGAAAGAGAGGCAGGCAGATCTCTGAGTTTGAGGCTAGCCTGGTCTACAGAGTGAGTTCCAGGACACCCAGGGCTACACAGAGAAGCTGTGTCCTGAAAAATTTAAAAAAAAAAAAAGGCAGGAGGTATAAAACCTCTAGATTTTATAATGTTAAGGAACTAGAATATTTTCGTTTTCCTTCAGCTGCAGCAAGAAAGGATGATTCTGTTTTGATGTGTACTGAGGGACCTGTGTTCTGGAAAGAGCTGTGTCAGAATGGTGGTATGGTAAGATGACAGTGGTACCCCACAGACCACTGGGTGGGGACATTCTGGGTTCGCTTTGACCCACCACTTCTGTCTGCACAATTCTTACAACCTCCAGGCTCCTGCCTGCTTTGAACCTTTTCTGATCCTCCTGTATAAATGTGACTTAGGGGTCTCTCTGGTATAATCAAAAATAATCTAATGCTGTGTCCAGTATGAAAATTGGGGCAAATCCTAAGCACTATGAGTCTTCTACAAGAAGAGCTGCGTCAGGGCCAGCCTGGATTCTAAGGTAGAGGGTAGCAGAGACCCTGAGATAGCCTCTGAAACCTTATGTTCCTGGCCTATGGCTGTTACAGAGGCAAGCAGAGCTTACCATACTGCTCTGTCTCCTCTCTAGTCTGGAACCTGTCCTAAAACCCAGCCTGGACATTTTATATAAAGGTCAGCACATCTGGGAGCTGCTGGGGCTGGCTCAGAGCCTGTGCACAGCCAAGTCAACAGTAAACCCTGGCATCTGTGCACGGAGCCTCACCCTTCACCTTTCATTAAAAGAATTAAGTGCTTCAAAGAAACGGGAACAAGGAAGTGTGTGGGGAGGGCCCTGAAGAACCTGCCTTCCAGGACAGTGTAGGGACTGTCCTTTCCACTCCATGGAACCCCATTCGGGGCAGGGAGGGTAACCCAAACAGCGACTAACAGTGAAAAGGGAGAGGATCACCCATGGTCCGGCTAAACACACAGAAGCAAACCAGCATTACTAACGGCAGCACCAGGCTGCCAAAACATGAGATGAAAACTTAAAACATCCTGTGTAAGTGGGCGGGCCAACCAGAGCTGTAGTGTAGCCAGCGAATGGGGAAGAACCACGACGGCTCTGCCTGCCCTGCCTTTGAAGAGGTGGGGCTGGCCCAGGTTTGCAGTTGGCTTGGTAGATCTACCCTTCAAAGCTTGTCCAGGGTGCCTCTGAACCTTTGAGGGGTATGGAGGCCACCAATGCTGGAACACTGGCTCCAGAGAGCCTTGGAGACTCCCTGGCTGGTCCACAGCAGGACTGGTCTCACCCCTGGAGGAGTCTACGGGCTGGTCAGGGGACAAGCCCTGAGCCCTTGGGTCATCAGACACAGCTCTGGGATACAGCCTCTCATCTAGAGCAGGGTCAGCTGGGAGGAGTGGTCAGGCAAGAAGGCTACTAACAGTCTTTTCCCACTCTTCAAGTCAGAAGTCTGTGATTCTGGGTACCTGGTACTATCAAATCTACACATCTTCTGATCCTTTGGTTTCCTGCCTGTCAGATGTAATTTCATTGGGTTACTAATACCGTCTCAGCCTGATCATTTCTGGCTGAGCAAACTGAGCAGACCTCCACGAACATACTCCCCTAAGCATCCAGCCACTGATCCTTCACAACATTCGCCATGTATCCCTCTCAGACATATTCAAGCCATAAGAAGTGTCTTCCTTCTGCCCAACCTCCCCAGGGAACAAATCTCTTCATAAATCCCCAGTCATTAGCAGACAGTTTCCAGATCCGTTCCTGGCCAAGACCACACTGTAAACTTTCATAGCGTAAAGTCAGAGAGCTGGGATTTCTGTCAAGGAGGCCTCAACCAGCATTTCCCAATGAGCAGGACTGTAGGGACACTTTTCCAGGCCTGCTATCAACCGGGCACGATGCTTCCACACGCTAAACAACAGAACTTTTTAGCATCTGCTAAATTTCTAGGGGAACTAGCCTGAGACCTCTGAAAATTCCCAGCAGTCTGTGGTATTAAGAGAAAAAGTGTTGGCTCAAAGAGCAGAAAAGGCCCATTCACGTCAGGGCCCACAAGGAGGTGCAGCCCCGGCACACTAGGTCAAAGTAACCAGAGAGGTTTCGTCACTGGTTCTAGAGCCACGTCAGTCAAGCTCCCCACCTGCCCAGCCCCCAGCCCCCCCCCCCTTTCTGGGTTCTATTCATACTAAGTGTGTCTTTCCCAAATTCAAATACTGAAAATATAAGGCTCAAAGTAATTACATCAACATGCCGAGGTGAGGCCACAAGATAGGACTCATGATGGGATTGGTGTCCTTGTAAGAGATACCAAGCAGCTATGAGGACACAATGACAAAGGGTAACAAGACAGGCAGAGCCTTCATCAGCAATCCAAACGACTAGCATTCGACCTAGGATTCCCAACCTCCAAAGCTAACTATACTACGAGGAATAAACGTTTAAGTTTCTCAATCCACAAAACCCCGTTACCACCCTGATCTGACACACCCATCATGCTTTTCAATTTCTTAAAAAACCCTTTTCTCAGATGGCAGCTTGCTTCCTACCACTGGTCAAAAGCTGACCGCGACCAACTGGAAAAACTAAGACAAGCCTTCATTAAGCTACTCAGAAAGCCAAGACAGAAAGAAATGACGGGGTGTGCAAAGCCCCTGACCTCCTCTTGTCCGTTTCTGGAAGCCTGGACACTGCGGGACCCGGGAAAACCTGCTCTAGCAGGATAATATTTTACCTAAGTGTAGCAGAGCTGAGGGCCGGAAGAGGAAACAAACCGGAGCCGAAAAAGCCTAGCCAGCCCTCCCGGGACCTGGTTTCTGTCCACCTGGAGATGCCCTGGAGGAGCCCGCAGGCTCCTGGCTACCAGTCCACTGTGCCAGAGCCCCGCTGGCATCCCGCCCACAGTAGCACGGCCACCGCAAGATGAGTCTTCCTAGGGAGGCAAGAGAGGGAGGCCCGGGGACAGCTGCGTCTCACAAGACCAGCCGGACCTACAGCCCCTCCGCTTGGGGAGCACCAAAGCCCGGAGACTGTCCCACTTCCAAAGAACCTCTGGACGTCCCAAAGCCAGCGGAGCGCTTCTGAGCGTCCGGGTTCCTTCTGGGACTCCCGAGCCCAGGAAAATCTACCCCGTCCTGGGTCAGCCTGACCCGGTGGGATACGTGTCCCCGGTCTTCGCAGTCCCCACCTGCAGTCCGCGCCCTCCCGCACGCGCCGTCGAGGCGCGAGGAGCCCCCGCCCTCCCTCCCGCTCGCTCGCCCGCCCTCCCGGTCAGGCCACGGCGTACCGAGGGCGGCGGCGATGCTCCTCAGCCGGCCTCCATGCGCGCGTCTCCGGGCGGACGGGGTGGGCCGGGGCGGGGCGGGGCGGCCGGACGGGCCGGACAGGCCGAGGGTGCGGGCCGCGCAGCATGCCGGGAAACACCTCCCAGGGCCGCGCGCGCGCCAGGCCCCGCCCCCGCCGGGGTCTAAGCGCAGGGCCCCGCCTACCGGCCCGACGCCCCCAGGTCCTAGAGAGCAACCCAGAGCACACTGCGGGGTGCCGGTCCCAGGGCCGAGTCTGGGCGACTACGCGGCTGCGTTCTTTAAGCATCCGCACGACGGCCCGGAGTCTAGGGAGCCGTCAGCGCGCACTGAACTGGGCCAGAAATTAGGGATCGTATGAGGCGGCCCTTCTGGACTCCTTGAGTGGAGAGACTCAAGGGCAAGCTTGAGGAGTAGACTGGCCCAGTCAGTCCCAGGCCATCAGGGCTTCTTTCCACATTCGCAGCCATTAATGAGAGCCCGGAGACTGCGGGGTCTCTGGGTGAGCGGGGTCCCAGGGACAGCCTCTCAAGTGCCCAATATCTTAACCCAAGCCTCAAACTCACCGATCTCCTAGGGTACCTTAAAGAGCAGGGCAGGGAGTGAGGTCACTTGGCCCACTCAGGCCAGGTCAGGCTGCAGAGGGCTGTTGGTCCTCCTGCTCAGGGATGGTGGGTGGATGAAAAGAGCCTGGTGAGCCCATGGTGGACATGTCTCCATTAGAGTACCCCAAGGTAGTCTACTGTGAGGGCCAGGCAGTAACTACCCAAGCAGGCCCTGGTATAGACCCTCCAAAGGGGAAGTAAACTCTGCCTGGTTCCCAGCTGCCCCAGCCAGCCCTTTCAGTTTCCAAAGGGAGAAGTTACAACTCCGGCTCGGAGTTTTGTTTGGAGATCCTGCCTTTGACATTGTTCCTCTGAATGGCCCTCCTGGAACTTGGCCACTGTGTGGAAGATAATTCTTAGCGCACCGGGCGGGATTCCCTCCAGCAGTCTGTTACACAAGTGGCCCCCACGGAGATTGCTGGCAGGTATTTGCTGCCAGCATCTTCTTACAGCTTCCTGGTCCCCCAAAGGACCTGGTCTCAAGGTGACCTCTGCCTTCCTTGCTCCTTGAGTGAAGCACGTTTGTTCTTGGGGGGGGGGGGCGTGTCCCGGATTCATCCCTGTCGTTCACTACTTTTATGTCTGTGTTCCGTGACCACCTCTTCTGACCTCCTCAGCCACATTTATGCAGCTTAACAGAAGACAGGGTGGGCTTAGAGCTGAGCCTGTTCAGGCACACTCTACCTATTCACTCTCTCAGTACCCTGTACTGTTTGGTTGAAAACCTCAGTGATAGGCTAGTGTCAGGAAGGGACCTGGGTTCTAGTTCTGGTTGGTTGGCAATGTTCTCCCCGAGCCTGTCCTTTTTCTGTGGGCAGGCCATGGTGCCACTTCTCCTGTTTGCCTGTCCCGGGCACTGGTTCTCAACCTTTTCGATGTTGCATCCCTTCAATACCGTTCCTCATGCTGTGGTGACCACCCCGCCCCCCAGCCATAAACTTATTTCATTGCTACTTCATAACTGCAATTTTGCTGCTGTTGTATCTGATCGGCAGGATATCTGATGTGAGGTACCCCGTAGGGTGAGGACTGCTGGCCTAGGGAAAGCGGAAAGGCGGCAGAGCCCGGGATGACATTTTAAGTAGATGTGGACCCCAAAGGGCCAGGATTCTATTTTGGCTAAGTGGCTGCAGGGAAGGCAGATGATGAAAACCAGAGCTGCCCTCTGACCTGCTGGTGTCTACGGGAGCCAGAAATAGGAAATGGTGTCTGGAGGATGTGTCCAGCCATGCCGCCAGGGAAACCGCGGCAGGTCTCAGCTGGGAGAGGCCAGCTCTCCCTCACGTCTTAGGCTTTGCTCCGGAGGAAAGCCTGTCAGCTTGAGTTCTTCTTTCTCACAGCTGGTCCCAAGGCTGCTTCGGTCGAGCAGGTTCTGTTGCGCCACAGGATGAGTGGGTGACGCCATCACAGAGCTGGCCAGATGGAATGTACCTGTGTTCAGCGGGGCAGTTGCTGGAGGGGCTTTTTGAGGTGAGCCATGCAGGGAACCAATGCAGGTGAGGCTTGCAGGGAAAGGGTTTGACATGGCCAGAGGAGCCCAGAGTCCTTAGAAAGAGGAAGGAGCTATCTGAAGCCACTGGGAGTAAACAGACGGGGAAGGAAGGCCTTCCTAGGTTCCTAGTCAGGGGTGTGTTAAGGAGAGACCAGGTTTGAGACTAGCACACACCATCCTGAAGGTCCCACAGAAGATGAGCTGGGGTAGAGGCCAGAAAGAGAGCCCCAAGTTGACAAGGGGCTTAGCCTTGTCTGATCCCCAGGGATCAGAACTCTGTTTCTTCAGGTCCCTGGCCATCGGCTTCCAGGAAGGTGACTAGCTCGTGGAAACATGGGACCACAGGACCCTTCGGAGGAGTAAGAAGACAGTAGGCCCAGTACCCACGATGTGGCCTGCTTCTTCAGGACACTGTCTTGAGCCCCTTCCCCAGAAGCAGCCCCTTGCAGGTCAACTCCATACGGAAATAAATACAGCCTTGTTTACTCAAGGCCCCGACGCCTCCCACACAGGACCCTTCTGACAGCTCCCTCTAGGCTTGATCCAAGAACAGAGGTGAGAAGTGGCTGCTTTATTGGCTTCAGATCTCCCAAAGAGTCAGCCCCCTGGATCCAGTGCGCCCAGCCTTTCCCATGTCTACTTCGGCTCTAAAAGCTCCGGGTCAGCGCACGCGCACACGCAGCCACTGTCTGGATAGTCTATGGTCAGTGGCACTTGGGAAACAGGACCTATGAAGAAAGTATAGCAGCTGACCTTGGTACCATGCAGACCAGTGGTTCCCTAGGGGCTGAGTGTCTCCCCGCTCTGAGCCAAGCCCCGGGGTGTTCAGGCTGAGCTCAATGTGTGGGGAGTGGGTACAACGCATGCAAGGGCAGATTATGTACCATGCGCAGGAAGCAGATGGATAAGTGAGCAGGGAAGAGGCCAGCACCCTGAGGTTTTGGGGTTACTTTAGCTGCCACGCCTGCTCATCATCATGTGGGGGCCAATCTGGGGTTGTGGGCCATTGGACCAGGGATTGTCTTCTCCAGGGAAGCGAGCGGCCCGGAGGCAGCCAGCTTTTCTCCCAGGGTTCCTTTGGGTCTCAGAAGTCCCTTCCTAGAACATGTGGGAATACTGAATGCGGCCTGGAATGTCGAGGACAGTGTCCCGCATCAGTTTAGGGTGTGCTTTCTGGGGACAACATGTCTTTTCTGTACTGTATTATTTGGGGTTTTGGTTTGACTTTGAGACGGTCTTACTATGCAGCCCTGGCTAGTCTGAATCTAGTTATGTAGACGAGGCTGGTCTTGAACTTGGATAGTTGTCTGCCTCTGCATCCCAAGTGTTAGGATTAAATGCTGTGGCATCATATCTGGCTGTTTGCTGTATTCTGATCCTCTGACCTGAACTTTGTAGGCTCTGAACAGGTGTTCTTCTTCTAAGGCAGGCTGCTGGCAGGTGACAGACATTAGGTACAGTGACCGTCACTTCCCCTTCCCCACTCATTTTTCCACCTGCCCCAGTCACTCCAAGGCAGAAACTAGGGCACAGATGTGAGTCCAGTACCCACACTGGATGATCTCTGCCTCTCACCTGCCTGACCCATTCTGATCTGTGGAAGCTCATAGCTTTGTTACCCCCTTACTCCCTCTGCCAGTGCCTCACCCTGGTGCACCCCGGTGTGGCCCTGGGCGATTTGGGGTGTCTCCTCTATTATCTGTGAACAATAAATACTTTTCCTATGGCAGGAATCTGGGCTGGAGGTGTAATTCAGTGAAGGAACACCTGCCTAGCATATGCAAACTCCCTGAGACTTGCCCCCAGCATCCCCCAAGGAAACCAATGGCAGGGGGTCACCTGTCTTCGAGGCATCTCTAATTCAGACCCACAGGTTCACTTGTCCTGGCTTGCAGGACGCATAGCTCAACAGGGCCAGTTCCGTCTCACTGAGCCCTGGGCCTGAGGACGAAGCCCCGCTGTGGATCTTCTGATGAACATAAATACATCCTGACCACAACCAGCCAAAAACCCTTCCTGGATCCCACCAGCTCTGTGGTCCCTGGTAATAAACCTAATAGAGCCCCGGGCTATGCTATTTATGTGGTGGTTTGAAGAAGAATGGCCCCCATATACCACCGTATCTGAATGTTTGGTTCCCACCAAACCACCGAAATTGGTGGACTGTTGAGGGAGGATTAGGAGATGTGGCTTTGTTGGAAAAGGTGTCACTGGGGTGGGTCCCACGCCAGACCTAGTCTCTCTCTCTCTGCTTCTTGCCTGCAGATCAAGATGTAGTTTTCATCTGCTGCTCCCGTGCCTGCCTGCCGGCCTGCCGCTGGCCTGCCTGCTGCTCTACTGTGTCATGTTGGTCACGGACTTACCCTCTGAAAGTATAGCCAATCTTCCACTTAAATGTTTTCTTCTTTAAGCTGTCATGGTGTCTCTTCACAGCAACGGAACAGTAACTCAAAGACTATGCCCCCCCCCTCCCGAGAGCTCTCTGGATACTCTGTCCTCCCATAGCCCCAGAGTCCAGTACCCCACGGTCCCCCTCCTCACACTTCTGGGGAGAAGCCTGATGTTCTTGCATCGTGGACTGCCTGACCCTGCCCGCTGTTTTCCAGTGTCCTCTAGAGATGCCCGGGTGTTGATGGGGCATTGCAGGCTGGGCGCGAACTGCCAGCACAGGGAGGCAGGGCCTCAAGGCACAGGGAGTTATCAGAATAATATTTATTGATATGCTCAGTGCTACCTTGTTAATACTTTGTCACGTGGCGCGTGGCTGAGGTAATAGGGGCGGGGCCAGTGGGGCCTGGACTCCCATGGGAAGTGGTCCAGCCGGCAGCTGGGGACCCAGGGAAGGGGATGTAGTTATTGCGTTGTAGTCCTTCCCTCATTCGCACCCTGGCGCCTACGCCTGCTCTCATCCACTGCTCACGTGGGTGCCGCTCGCTCGCTCGCTCGCTCGCATGCACACTCACACAGACTCAGGCTCACTCACAGCACACTTGCCCCCACCCCGGCTTGGTCGTGAGCTTACTTGCGCATGGGCACCGTGCCTCTCTGGCACACTCAATCACTCAGGCAGGTGCTTGTACCCACACCTGCTTCCTTGGCACTTTTACACCCGCCTCTGCTTAGGCCACTCACACGTCATCCTCTGGTTTAAATGCACCCTCATTCTCCTGATGATAAATAAGCTCGTCAGTTACAGTAATCGTAGGAAAAATAAAGTGTGTGTCAGGCTATGCGGAGAAAGTGCATGTTGATTTGGACCTGGGGCAGCCCTCGGTCCCCCCCACCTGAAGGCATCAGGTCCCTCTGCAGGGGCCAGGCCCTTAAGTGAGTGACCCATGGGGTCTGTCCTGAGGCCAGTGCCACCTTCCCCAGCACCCTCCTCACTTACCCTAGGCTGGGCCCAACTGGGTGTGCTGAGTTGTGTCAGCCCACAACAAAACCCACTAAAAAAATAAACTCTTCATCTTGCGGCCCAGCCCACGGTGGGGGCGCCTGATGCTGGAGGTGGGCACCCTGTCCCACCTTGCGCTCGAGCCCCAGCCTGCACTTGTGGTGAGCCAGGCGGAAGGGGTGCTGGGCCCCGTGGCATGCATACAGGAGGCTGGGGCAGGGGTGGGCAGTACCGGCTGAGCAGAGTTCAGACCTACTCACGCCTAGGCTCAGCTGGGCTATCCCTGGCTCATGCAGAGAGTTTTTGGTGGCCTGGGAGGCCCTGCCCCTCAGAACTCCACAGTACTCACAACTGTTCTTGGCTCCTCGAAGGTGGCGATGAGGATCTGCTGGGGCGGGGGTATGCTGAGGAGGTCGCCCATGTCTGAGGGTGCACAGGGGCCTCCTTCCTCCTCTTCCCGGGCCTCGTACAGCGTGCTGATGTGGAGTAGGGGGTGAGTGGCGTTTCGGCTGAGGATGGTGAGGGGGTCGGCCTTGCCCAGACTGCCTGGTGACAGGGAAGCGGCAGCAGGGGCTGTGGGGGGTGAGCAGACATGGAATGGACCCCCCGATGGAAGCCCTGGCAGGGCAGGCTCTGTGGGGTATGTGATTTCCTTCTCCGGGAGCGGAGCTTCTGAAAGCAGGGAAGAAGAACACAGGCGGATCACAATCCAGCTCACTCGCTGCTGTCGCCCTCCCGGTGCCACCCACGGGCACCTACTGGGCCCCTAACTGCCATGGATGACGGGCACCCTTGCAGTTAGCAGTCTGCCCGGTTAAGTCTAACTCCCCAGGAATAGCAGTGCTGTTTGCTGAATGGCTGAATTTCCCCCCTCCAGTGGCTTAAATCCGCCTGAAGCCCTTCTTGACCGAAGGAGGCATGTTTCCTGGTAGCTTCCTTCCCCCTCACCCTCTGCCTTACGGGAATGTCCAGACTCCTATTAGACCTGCTCCTCTCTTTCCAAGCAACCCATCAGCTAGCTACCTCTGCTGTGACCAAGCCTGGTGGCCACCTCGTCTACACTGTCATCTGGTGCTTTTTCCCTCTTCGTGCCCTAAACGCGGGGGACTGCCAGGTTCCTGCTCAGGGCTCCCTGGGAATCGACTCCTGCTCTCCCACCTGCCTGACTCCCTACCTTTGGTGGGTGCCGCAGCCAGGCCCAGCCCACATTCCTCTGTCTGGGACAGGAAGCCACCTTCCTGGCTCCGGGAGGCTGGTAGGGCAGGGGGTACTGCCTCCGTCTTGGGCTTCTTGGTACCTAGGATATAGGGATGCACGTCCAAGGAGAAGTGACGGGTATGCTTTTTCTCAGAGGCAGCAGGCGGGGCGGAGGAGGGGCCTGTATCACTCCCACTACCCTTGTAGTGGTGGGCGGCCCGGGCGCCAGCGTCCAGCAGCGGGGCAATAAGTGTGTCTGTGGCTGTCTTCCTGCGCACAGGTTTGGGCTTCTCCGTCTTGCTGTTTTCCACGCGCATAATGGCCAGCTGCTCCTTGAAGGGCTGTGGCAGCGGGTTGCTGGTGGGGATCCACTTCATTTTCTTACGGGGCCGCTTGACCACGGGCGGCTCAGCAGAGCCGTCAGGCTCCGCAGGGTTGATGCTGGGGTCCACGGTCTGGATGCCAGAATCCCGCACAGTGGGCGTGGCGTCGTGGTTAGACTGGGCCAAGGCAGCCAGAAGCTGCCGCACCACGTTGTCGTACATGAGGTCGCTCTCGTTGGTGATGAAGTCCAGCCGGTTGAGCGACTTGATGTGGTCGCGGTTCTCGTTACAGAACATGGCCAGGATGTTGATGTCACAGAACTGCGAGCGGCGCCACTGCCGGCGCGTCTTGATACCCACCTTGTGCAGCTTGTCGAAGATGAAGTTGCTCTTGCGGAAGATGAAGAGGTGGATGAGGTTGACCAGGATGATGAGGTTCATGAAACAGAGCAAGACGATGTCCACACCTGCAATGATCCGCTGCAGCTGCACCGATGGCAACTTACAGCTGACACGCACCGTGGGCCCGGCGCCACCCACGGGCCCGTCAGGCGAGGCGCCCAGGGCGCAGGTGAACTCATTCTGCTTCTGGGTGGCGTAGTATGTGCATAGGTAGGAGATGGGCACCACGCTGAGCAGTAAGATCAGTACGTGCCGTGCCAAGTACAGTTTGGCCAGGAAGTTGCTGCGGCCGCGACGCTCCAGGTACTTCTCAAACAGATTCTGCTCGGGGCTCTTCTCCTTCTCGGCGTTCTCAATGATCTCTCGCTTCTCACGCTCCGTGATGCCGGGCCCCTTGGACTGGATCTGCTTCTCAATCTTGGGGGCACGCCCTTCGGCTGCTCGGTGATAGCAGTTGTCGATCTCCTGAAGCAGGAAGTTGAGCTCGGAGGTGAGGCGCGTGGAGGCGAGAAACTCCCAGCCCAGGGCGGGTACGTACATGATGGCGGCAAAGGCCAGCAGTGCATAGGGCAGGAACTTGTGCTCAAACAGCGACGGCCAGAGGCTGGCATCCACGCCTGGCAGCGCATCCCGCAGCTCTGTCCAGCAGTAGCCACGGGCGTACAGCGCCTGGTCACGGGTGAAGTTGTGCGGAGTATAACAGTAAATTGGTTCCTCTGAGGGTAGAGAGGAGACACGGGCTAGGGCAAGAGGTGGGACTAGTCTGAGGAAGACCAGGTCTTGGGATGAAGGGCATGGGATGGACCTGATCCTGTCTCTTCTCAGACCCCTCCCTATGCAGGTGGCCGGGCTCTCGTGTCCATGGGCTCTACAGCCCCTTCTGTAGAGTTGCCTGCCTTATGCAGGGACTGCTGTTCCCCAAACGGACCCCCACTCCTCTCAGCCCAGTTTTCCCTTACCATGTCCTGACTACAGTGTTGTGTGTACAGTACCGATTCTCAGAACCACTTACAAAGTGTTTAAGCTAGGGGTTAAGACCTGAAGGTATGAGCTGAGGATATTGACCTATACTATTTATCTTGGTCTAGAAAACACATAAAGACTGTATGTACAGGACAAACCAAGGTCTAGAGAGGATCAAGGCAGACCATGCGGGCAGCCAGGGTGCTTCTTTCAGCATCCCACATGGACCAAATACCATCTCTGCCACTGACTTGGCACTGCCAGGACTGTTGGCCCAGAGGCTCCTATATAGTCAGAGGTAGTCACAGGGGCCCAGATTCCAAGAAAAATCTCCCTGTGAGAGGTGTAAGGGGTCTCACAAGTCCCCCTGTCCTGGAGGAAGGGAAATGTGGGAATCCTGGATGCTGGTGTTAGGGAATGCTCACTGGCTGACCACATCTGCCATTGAAAATGAACAAAGGGTCTCTCTGCACTTGGCTTATGTGGATACACGTCCTTAAGCAAAGGACGTCACACACGCTTGCACTGGGCTGTTCTCAGCCTTGTTTCGCAATCTTATGCTTTCGTTTTCAGGAAACTTGGGAGGTTCAAAGTCCACCAGACAGGGTCATGATCCCCTAGGTACCAGGTCATGGTTTCCTATGGCATTAATCCAAGCCATCTCTCTTAAACTCAAGACTGGCTCCAGCTTAGAGCCCTTTGCCACGGTCTTGAGATCAGGAAGTAACAGGGTCTAAGTGGCTAGTCTGGACAGAGAGATGGTAGAGACCCAGGCTGGTAGGAAGACTAATGTGAGAGTTTGAATATCAAATGTCTCCTACAGGCTCATGTGTTGGAACATTTGGGCCCCAGCTGGTGACACTGTTTTGGTAGGTTGTGGAATCTTTGGGAGGTGAGTTCTAGTCGGAAGCATGAAACTAGGGAGGGTCTACATCCACCTCAGCGTGAGGGAGTCACACCAGGAGCTCTTGCCATGGACGGAGCCACCCAGCCATATGCCTTCTCCCCATGTGGTCTCCCTGAAACTGTAAAGCAGACCAAATCCTTCCTCTGTTAGGTTGTTTCTGCGATAGCAACAAGAAAAGTAACCAACACAGACAATAATCACAGTTGATGTCTTTGGGGGCCCAAGAGGCAGGGGACAGAGACTTCATTGTCTACATGTTCTTCTTGTGGTACCAGCATACGGGGGTCCTGGTCCCACTCTAACTTAAGACTAGGACCTTGGTCACCATTTGGGGTATCTGCCCACGCAACCTCTCATCATGAAGAGTCAAAGACACTTAGGTCTCAAGGACTACCAGACTATAACCCAGTCAAGGGGAACCCTAAGACCAGGGGCTATGTGGCTGGACAGAGATAAGAGTGAGCCTTGCTTAGATGGTCAGGTACTGGGGCTTCCTGAAGTTGGGGCTGTATCCACATGAGAGCTGATCACCTGGCCTTGGCCAGGGGTGGAAGAGGAGGCTAGGGACAGTCAGGGAAAGCTGGTCCCTTTAACCTGAGGTCCTGGAAAGGATGTCCAGGGCAGGATGAGCTGGGTTCTGAGAAGAGCAAACAGGGGAAGCAAAGGAATCGGCTCTCTTGGTTGAAAAAAATAAATGGAATTTTATTCTTTTTTTTTTGTCCTTACAGCTGACCCCTAAAGCCACCGAAGGGTAAGTGGTCTTCTCTCAGGAAATCTGATGGCCTCCACTCCGAATCAAGCCCATCTCTACATGTCCAGCCAAGCTGTAAGCTGGGCAAGCAAGGGGAGAGAACCCCATACTCCCCTGGGCACTTCCAGTGGAGCCAACCTCCTCCCTGGTTGGCCTGTGTCTGCAGAGGCACGGGGTGCTTCTGATGGCATGGCAGACACTAAAGGATCTAGAGAAGGGCAGGTGTTCGAGCGTGGCTGGCGACCATAGGGTGCTGATGCTGTGGAACTGGGCAGGATGGCAGGCACCTGGACACAGTGACTGCATGGCGCTCTCTGTCTGAGGCCCCTCTTTTGGGGATTTCCCAGGGGTGATGGGTTCTTGTCTGGGTAAGTACAGGGGCTCAAGGAGGAGATATGAAAGTTGGTCCATCTCAGTGCACACAGGGCTAGCTCTGCAGAATATGCTGTTCAAAGGTCCCTTCCCCACAGGGCAATACTGTTTAGACCTGGACTGCTGGGCACCCGCTGCTCATGAGAATACACTGAGGTTTCTAGCCAAGAGACCTACTCAGTTGAGACTGCCGTCACGCTGGCAGGGGGGTCAACAGCCTGAGCCACAGGGCACTGCTGTGGCCTCCAGCTAGAGCAGGTCTAACTGTAAAAGCACAGACCTGTAGGGTTTTTACTTGAAACCCTGCCCAGGGCTGAGGCTGTACTTGAGCCCTAGACACATCTCCAGTCTACTCCTTGGGTCCGGCCTGAACACGGTCCAGCTCACTTAAGCCTCTGCCATTTGGGGAAGAAAAAGCTTTCAAGGGGTTTCTGGCTCTGCTGAGGCTGTCTCTCGGCTCTCCTCACAGGGCAGGTCCAAACCCTTCCCCGACTCCTTCATGGTGGAATGACAGCTCTCACATCCTAACTTCTGGACCTTGTAACTGTTGCTTTGTGTGGTAAAAGTGACTGGGATGAAGGACTTGGAGGGAGATGATCCTGGATTATCTGAGAAGGACGAGGGAACACAAGGGTCCCTTTCAAAGGAAGGCAGTGATGGAGAGAGAAGGCCTGAGCCAAATGTCATGGTGTAGTTTGGTCCTGAAGGTGCACTCAGACTTGCCAATGGAAGCTCCATCTGGACCAGCCCTCCTGCCTATAGCTTGCCCATCTTGTTGTCAGGCTTAGCGCCAAGCATCTATTTGTTGAGCTATCTCACCAGCTTTCTTTTTGGCCAGTGAAAGGTGCTGGGCATCTCTCTAGGACCTCTAGTGTGCTAAGCAAGCGCTCTGCTGCCAAGCCACGCCCTAGTCCCGAACATTGTCTCAAGCCAGAGTTTGTGCTAGTGTGTTCCAGCAGTGTGGGCAGATAACAGGTGGCCCTGGCTTCTTACAAGCTGCCCGCCCCATGTGTGTACGTGCGTGGGGGGAGCACTCCATCCCGATGCTTCCTGCAGTGGTATGGGTGGACGCTTCAGAGTTCTGCGGGCCTTGCAGGGGTGGGGGCCCATCCCTGGGACGGGAAGAGTTGATTTTTCAGGGACCACAGGAAAAGAGATGGGCTAGTAGCTGAGTGCCTTCGTGTCTCACAGATCCCACATAGAGACCTGCCCCGCTGGGTGGGGTGCCCAGGGAAAGGCCAGCGGCCGGGTGTAGGACTCACCCGTGCTCGTCAGTATAGGATACTTTGGTTTTCCTTCCTTAAGGAAGAAAGAGTGCTGAGAACGAGGCACACATTGGGTAACACCCAACTTCTGTGAGCTTGGTAAGACGCTCACACACAGGTGATACCCAGAAATACCCCCCAAGGACATGAGACCTGATCATTTGACTGTTTCAGGAAAGGTCGTTGCTGGCCTCCCAGTCTGCGTCTGAGAGATCTGGTGGTTCTTTGCCTCGTTCCCCTTCCCCCACTTCTGCCTTTGTGTACTGACTCCCCACTCCTGCCTGAGTGGCAGGGGGCTTACTTCACAGCTGCCCTGGCTCCATCACCAGTTGGTCTCTAGACAGGAGATTTTCTTGGGCTCTCTGCTGGGTGGAGATCACCAGTGCTGGGCTCAGGGGTGAGGGGACGTAGCACAACCCACGATACAGAGGGCGGGCTCTTTCTACGATGGTTATCCACACAGCACCCTCCCCTGACATTCAGTATTGAATGCCCCCATAGGCAGGACCCAGGTGTATGCAGAAAAAAAATGGAGAGGCTGTTGGTCACACTGGTTACTACTAGAAGTGGGGCAGTGGGCTTGAAACAGCAGACGTGTACCTCACGGATCTGGAGGCCAGAAGAACAAGATCTTTCAGGCAGTCGCCACTGAGAGCCCTGGCACAGGGTCCTGGATACGTCCCTGTCCTACCTTCTCTTATGCTCTCACCAAGTGGTCCCCATGAGATGCTGGGGCCATGGGCGAAGGAGCCGTTAAGGAACTCTTTCCCCACATCCGATTCTCTCGTGTTTGGGGCCCTGGATGCATCTAGCTTCTGTGGGACGAAGGGAAGATAAAGAGCCCCAAGCTACTGGGCTAACCTGAGGCAAAGCCAGGAGAAACAGTCAGTGTTTCAGTGTGTAGGAAATCAGGGAGGGCAAAGATTAGGAGTAAGGCTGGCTGTTCCGTTTCTCTATCCTCCCAGCCCAGAGCAGGCTTACTGGTTGAGCACAGGGGCTTGTCTGTGCTGCGCAGGCCCTAGGACCCCTCCTCACACTTGCGGTAGGCCTAGCTCAGTGTGGACAGGAGGGCTGTGTGAAGCGGCAGGCCCGGGATAGGGGCTAACTTGGGGACATCTTGGTGTTTCCAGGCCCAGTCGGATGCAGGGTGTTTGTAGGTTCCACAGGTGACAAGCTGGGTTGGCAGTGTCTGAGTGTAGGGATCATATCAAGGGATCATCGGAGATGGCCCAGTCCACCGACATCTGAAGCTGCCCTATTATGTCTGTCATAGATAGAGCTGTGCTACCCCAAGTATCTGCTGCTGTCCTGGCCCTGTACTGTGGACTGATGGAAACAGCCTTTGTAGATGTAAATGAACTGAAACGAGAGTGGAGTAGAATACTCCCAACTTTACGATATACTTGTGACTCCAGGGAGGGACACAGACTTGGGGAAATCCCCAACAGAGGACAGGCACAGAGCTTCGGTGGTACAGCTATAGGCCAAGGAATACCAGGGAAGGTCTATAGCTACCACTCATAAGGAAGAAAGGGCCTTCGGAGAGAACTCAGCCCTCCCTAAATCTGGATTTTTGGACTTCTGGCCCCTGGAACTGTAAGGCACATGTCTGTTGTAAGCCAGTCACCCCATCGCTGGTACTGTGATCAACATGGCCAAAGGCCCCTTTATACACACACCTGGGTGTGACTGAGTGGAGACCAGAACTTCCTCCACCTTTGGTGTGGTGTTAAGCAGTCTGAAGGAAGCCTGCCTGCCCTCAGGTTGGACATCTTTGGTCCTGGAGTTTCCTGTAAGGCGAGGCACCTGTGGATGACGGTGAAGAAGTGGGTATCAAAATACCTGTTCTTGCTGCAGAGGGCGGGGTGACCTGCACCTCCAGAGGAGCGCTGGAGTCCTGACACTCTTACCCCTGCTGTGAAACTGCCATCTCTGGCCACAGGTTAGACTTGTGGATATGGATGGATACCTGAGTCCTTGCCTCAGCTCAGCCCCAGGTGGGGGATGCTATTTCCCATCTCTGTGTGTCACCAGAAGCCAGCTCCCTAGTGCCTCACATCAGCTCGGGTCACCTTAGGCAGGGCCCACTATGCACGTGTACTCTCCTGCGGACGACCATAGGTGCGCCCACATGCTCCCTCGGACCGCAGGCCCGGTTCTATTGACCTAACACTTCCACTTCTTCCCCTATTCACTCTTCCCTGGCCTGCCCTACCTCCTACCTACACTGCCTTTGCCAGTCAAGGGTGGCTTCTTGGGCCATCATTAGTTGACGTCCTACAGGGCCAGCCCCCGGCTGGCCTCCTCTGTAGAAGACCTTTGGAAAGGGGTGCTTCAGAGTTCCTCAGGAGTACCCTCACTCTCCTACACTGTCAGCCCCAAGAATCACATGCGGCATCATGAGCTTGTCACTCTCCCTGAGCAGTGCCCTCAACACTCATCCTTCTCTGGTCCTCATCTGGCTATTCCTCCAGGTCTCAGCCCTCCCCCCATGCCCCCCACCCCTCCCCCGTGACATTCTACAACTCAGACCCCCACATCCCATTCATACCGAGGGCCAGCAAGTGTAGGACAGGCCTACTCTCCTTGCGGCTTGAGGCTGAAGGAACGGCAGGCCAAACAACAATAAAACAGAGGAGGTCTCTCTGGCGGCCCTGTCTCAAGCCCTCATGCCAGACTGAGGTGGTGCCCAAGGTCTGTGATGAGACCCGCGGGCAATGCCTCCACGCCTGGCCAGGTGGGTGCGGTCTAGCTGGAACTGGCCGCCTGGCGCTGAGAGCCAGTGCGCTCGGAGCGCTGGGCGCTAAACAACCTGCGGACGCGCGCCCTGCCTCACCTGCGAAGTTCTTGGTGAAGACCAGGGTGACCAGCAGGATGGGTACCAGCACGGTGCCGATGGTGACCACGCGGTCGAACGGCAGTTCCAGCTTGAGCTGCAGCAGCAGCGCGGCCAGCGCGCCCGCCTTGTCGTCCTGCGAGCCAGGCAGGATCAGCTCCCTCAGCTTCTCGCCCGCCAGCAGCGCGGTCGCCATGTCCGCCGACTGCTCCAGGAGGTGGTGCATGGGGGGCGGGGGCGCGGCCCGGCGGGGTACGGGCGGGGGGCGCGGGCGGGGCCGCGCGCCAGAGAGGGCGGCGGGGGGCGACGGAGACCGAGGTCACGGGGACGCGGGGCGCGGGAAGAGGGATGTCAGCGGGGATGCGGCGGGGCTCGGGGGTCTGCCGCCCCGCGAGAGGGGTCGAGCTGCCAGGGCGCCGGGCCGCCGCCGCCCCCGCCGTGCGCTGTAGCCGGCCCGCGCCCTGCGTCCCTCCCGGGGGCGGCGGCGGCTCTCCTGCCTGGGCCGCGCGGCCCGCTCCCGCCGGGGAGGGGGGCTGTTTACCTGCGGCAACTCCGCGGCGTGGCTCCGCCCCCAGCCCCCCCACCCTCCACGTAGCTGCGGCGATGGCGATGACTTTGCAAAAAAAAAAAAAATTTTTTTTAAATGAAATGAACCGAGTTGATATTGACCATCCCCTTGCATCAGGGTTGGGCCAAGCCCTGGTCCCCCCGGCCCTGTGCACAGAAAGAAGCAGATCGTCCCCTCGCTCTGGGGTCAGATTCTGTCGGTAGCCGGAGGGCTCTAATTCTACACCTCAGCTCTCTTGCTCCTCACTGGGACCTGGGCTCCACATAGGCGCAGAGGTTGCCCTGTGAGGTGTTGCAGACCAGGGCAAGGAAGCCCGAATTCTCTTTCCCAGGCTAGTGCCTGCACGTAAATGCTGTGGGGCGTCCTCCAGAGCTCCCGGATGCCTCTTGGCTGCAGCCATGTCCCGGCCCCAGGAGCGCCCAGTTAAACCCTGGATGGGACGCCAGCCAGTGCGGATATGCGTGCTAACCCAGCAACTTCACTACTTCACCCACTGTCAGTATTCATGGAGCTGTGCCAGCTGTGGGGGCTTCTAGGATTGTCACCTGACCCCCTGCGCCACCCACAGCTCTCTCCTCCCAGGAGCCACTGTACACAAACTTCTGTGACCACGGCCTCCTGCAGGATTCCTTGGCTCAGTCTCTCTCCATCATTGCCTTTCCTGTGTATGTCTGTAGTAACTTCCTTCAATATTCATTAGCTCTCTGGAAACATCTCAGACCAAAGCAAAACCTGGAGGGACCGCTGTCCTGTCTGGCCTCTTTCTGGTGCATTCTTGCTTTCACAGATTTTACCTTCACCTTACTCCCTGCGGTGGTGAACAGCCACTTCCTCCCCATCCCCCCCAGGCTTCCCCAAGCAGTCCTGGGAGCAGTACTTTCTGCACCCTCCCTGGCCTCTCAAAAGGGCGATGCTCTTCACACACCATCGTCCCATCTTCAGAACCCTATACTTTTTCAGCTTGCCCTTTGATTCCTAGAACTTTTGCGCACTGACCCCTTCTCAGCGGGTTGATTTTCTCTGACCCAGGCAAATGTTGTCTCCTTTGTTAACTATTTGTGCATGCCTCTCCAAAGGCTCTATCCATCCACTGAGTGGAGAGTCTTATTCTTTTAAAAAATTGTGCATGGGTGTACCACCAGCATGCAGTGGCCACGGAGGCTGGAACTCCCTGGGACTGGGGTTACAGGCATTATAAGCCACTACATGGGTGTTGGTAACTGAACCCAGTTCCACAGAGTTTCCCCCAGTACCTATGGTCTCTAGCAACAGTCTGCAACTTCAGTTCTAGAGGATTGGATCCTTCTGGCCTCTGCAGGCACTGCACTCATGTGGTGCACAGACATACATGCAGGCACAATACCCATATACATAAAGAATAAAGGCAAAGATAAAAGTTTAGGGTTGCCCAATAATGGGGCAACAATGCCCCTGCTAGACACCAGAGGCTAATAAAAAACCTAGTTCCAGGAATTGGTTCCTTGTTTTAGAGTTGTTGGCCACTGAATTTCCCTAGATCTCAAAATATTACATGCTACTACCATTGTTCTTGGCTACCCTCCAGAACGTGATAGTGAGACTATTGCTGAACTTACCACATCCTGGAGTCATGGGGCATGGAGTTAAGCAAGCCCTGACCTGGAAGCTCTGCTCCTACTGGCTGACTTTCATAGGCTCTCCGAGCTGTGACGACGGCCGCGCTAGTATCCCACTGAAGCAAGGGTGGCATAAACATCATGGAACAACCAACCATTTCTGATTAAGTCCCACTCCCACATTGTTGGGCCAAGAATCTATGGCTAGATGGGTCACGGGCATAACCCATTACTATTATTTTGCTAAATGAACATAGTACTAATTAACTGGATTAATATATCTTTACACCCTTATCAGTGAACCTTCTATTTGCGGCAGGGGGTGATGAACAGAGGCCAAGTGGCCAAGAGCAGTTGCTCTGTCTCTATCCACCCCATCATTCCCATTTACGAGCTAACTGCCTTCCATGGCAACTGACCATGTCAACGTGAGGCCAGGTGCCTGGGTGGGTCAGGAGTCTCCACAGCTAACTAAAGCTCCTGCATCAAGCATCTACTTGGACTTCCTGGGCAACGCTCATCACTTGTCTTCTGGGGCCATGGGTAATGAATGGGAAATTCATTTCGGGTATAGAACATAAAATATTTTCCAAAAAATAGGAAAGAAAATTCATTTTCTTTCATACTCACCTGTAAGCATAATATTCTACACTGAGGTTCATTCAATCCATGGAGAGTAAAATACAGGCTCAGGAGGGAAAACGCACCATTTCTAGCTTTGGAGGACAATGTCGGTGTAAAATGTTAGCGCATTTTCCTCTCATATAAGTGGCTCTGCTTTGCTCTAGAATGGCAAAATTTACAATATGCTTGGAATTACATTGCAAGCAGCCTTTAAAAAAATTGAGAGACACGGGGCTAGAGAGATGGCTCAATGACCCATCGCTGCACCGGCTGCTCTTCCAGAGGACCCAGGTTCAATTCCCGGTATCCACATGGCTGTTCAAAAGTTTGTAACTCCAGTTCCAGGTGATCTGACACACCCTCAGAGACATACATCCAGGCAAAATGCTAATGCACATGAGATAAAAATAAATTATTTTTAAAAAATGAGAAAGTGGGGCTGGCTGGAGAGATAGCTCAGTAGTTAGGAACACTGGATGCTCTTCCAGAGGAACCAAGTTTGGTTCCTAGAACCCTTATGGCAGCTAACAATCAGCTCTAACTTCAGAGGATCATATACCATCTTCTGCAGTCTGCTGACACTGTACATAAAACACCCCAACAAATGGAAAGAAAAAAGAAAAAAAGAAAAAAATGTAGGTAACTTAAAAATAAGCAAGGAGACACCTTTTTCATTTCTTGGGGCTATGACCAAGTTTGAAGTCTGTCTCTGCCTATCTGACTCCAGGCATGCTGGTCCTTGTTTTGCAGGTGGTCACACGGTCTGGACAGCATTGTTATCCCTAGAGCAGGGCCTTCTGTAGCTTCTATTCCTGACTGGGATGCTGCTCACCCTGGCCCATCTTGCATCACTCATTCTAGAGATTCCGAGGTATGTGTCCTATGTCCTGTGCCTGTCTCACGGACAGCTCAAGTGGGGCAGATGGGTTGGCCCTGAGCTAGGTGGATGCTTCTGGGGAGGAGCCCATGGGCTCATGACCAGCAGCCCCGCCTTTGCTCCTGCTCTCACTTGCTCAGGCGGCTGAAGTTAAGGCCTCTCTGGGTGGCCATGCTGCAACCGAGTTTTGACCCAGGGCAAAGGACAACACAGGTGAACAGGCCACCAGAGGCCTGACAAGCAGTTAAGCTGCTCTTAATTTCATCCGAACAAAACTCTCCGCCCACTCCCCCCCACCCTCCAGACTCTCCATTCTCCTGAACAAAGTGCCCTGGCCACTGTGCTTCCCAAGGGGTTGAGGCCCTTGGAATTTTCTTGAGGGGATTATCCCTCCGTCCTCATCTCTGTGCTCCAGGTAGCCAGGTCCAGTCCTGGGTGTGGAGGGTGGGTGCAGGCTTTTAGAGCAGGAGGTCCTATGGTGTCACAGGGCTCTCTCCATGCTCCCAGGACCTTGGCATGGGTCCCATCAGTCCTCTGGAAGGGTCCTGCCCTATGTAGTAGGGTGTTGCAGGTCTGCAGGAGTGGGAAGACCCTCATCAGGGTGACACGGTTTTCACTTGCACAAGAGGGCTAAAGCTAAACCCCGTGTTGCTCGCCCTGGGCTCTGAAGGCCCAGCCTCCAATGTAGTGCTCTGTAGTGCAGCAGCAGGGCCTACAGTAGAGCATGGCGGAGCCACAGCGCCTGTGCTGCTCTCTCCCCTAAGCCGGGGGAGGAAGCCTGGTGAAATTTTAGTTCTTTGCTTAGTGCTTTTGAGCAGACTTACAAGTCCAGTGTGGTACATCAAAGAGCCCATCTCACCCAACCTATGAAGGCTCTTAGAAGTTGGCATCTACTTGAATTTAGGGACAGCCCAGGGAAGACAGGCAGGGCTTCAGTACAGGCCCTAACTGACTACCCCTTCTAGAAATACTGGAATTGAAAAACTGCAATTGAGTTTCCATTCAAGACCCTCCTCAGTCCTAGGCATTATAACACAGCTGAGGGGCTGTTCTCAGGTGAGAAGAGCTGGTGGCCTTTCCTGCTGTTTCACACACATCTGGATCAGGATAGAGTAGATGATGGCGGAACCAACTCCAAAGATTGTAGCTAGTAGGGTGCAAAGGAAAGACACCCTTCCCATGGACACAGGTGCATTCTGAGACAGATGTGAGTCTAGGTTAGGGGTGTTTATTTGAGGAGGGTAGTGGCAGTGACTGCCCACTGGCAGAAACAAACTGTTATGAACCACGGTCAGTCCAAGGAAGCAGGAGCAGCTCAGCTGACCCAGCAGTCCCACTTATACCAACATTCAGTCTCGAGCGAGACCAGGAAGCCACAGGAGTCGCAGAAGACTGAAGCATGGCTGGACCCAACGTCCACAGGGTGAGGCTCAATGTGTCCTGCTGTAGCTGCTGTGTATCCAACCGGCAGACTCCACCTCATCCGCAGATCCGGGCACAGCCATCTACACAGCCTGCCTGAAGTGACTCGTGGAGCCACACTCTTCCCTCCACGGTGCTTTACCTGTTGAGATACACAAGGGAGGGTGGCATTGCCACCATAGTCCAGGACGGTGGTTGCTGCAGCCCAGGGGTCAGGAAGGGTCAAGAAAGCAGCCAGGCTGGTCCTGGGGCTTCAGTGGGTTTGGGTGCATGGGGTTTTGAGGGAGAACCAATATAGGAGGGTTGGGGAGTCCTAAAGAGCCCACCTTTTAGGAAGTGGACTGGAGTGTTCACTTTTGGAGAGCCTGGAGTTCAGGAGGTAGATCACACCCTGTGTAGACACCATTGGTAACACTGTATTCTAGCAGCGCTCCAAAACAGGGATCCTGATGAAAACCAGAGATACAAGTGAGTGAGGCCCAGAGAGTCCTGGTGCCAGGTGCATACTGGGGTTAAGAAGTCATTTCCTGTCTCTTCCCACATCAAGACAATGACAGCCCAGTGTCCTGCAAACTCACTCTGACAAGCACATGAGGGTTTCCCAGAACGATCAGCAGTGCTTTGGGTCTTGTGATTGCAACATTAAATCTTTTTGAATTGGACAAGAAACCCAAGAAATAACGGTCATCTTCAAATCTATCTTCATTTGACCGCACCTAGGGACACAAAGATGAAGATATATGGTATTTTAAGTATTTTTCTTGATACCTGAAAACAGAAAGGTTAAGAAGCAACGTGACCTTGTTTATAAACGAGACAGGGCTACTATCAGCACTATTCAGTCCACATGTGAGGAGACCCCCAGATGCTAACAGGTTATGTCGGGTAGTAGAGTTTTAGATGGTGTTAATTTTCTCTTTTGCATCTGAGTTTTCTTTTTTTTTTAATTTTTTAAAGATTTATTTATTTATTTTATGCATGAGTACACCACCATTGCTCTCTTTAGACACACCAGAAGAGGGACACCAGACCTCATTACGGATGGCTGTAAGCCACCATGTGGTTGCTGGGAATTGAACTCAGGACCTCTGGAAGAGCAGTTGGTGCTCTTAACCGCTGAGCCATCTCTCCAGCTCCGCATCTGAGTTTTCTGTCTGAAGTTAGCATGTCCTTGCAATGGAGATACTTTAAAGATTAACAGGCAGTGGTGTGAGAGTGCAGCTGTCCTCGTGGTAGTGTGAGGGTCACTGTACTGGGTCTTCTTCTGACACCCGCCCCACTCTGCTCCCTAGCAGTCTTTATCTTTTTCTTTTCTTTTCATTTGTTCTTTTGAGGCAGGGTCTCACTACGTAGCCATGGTTGCCCTGGAACTCATTATGTAGACCAGGCTGGCTTCAAACTCAAAGAGACCCAGCTACCTCTGCTTCCCACCACGCCCATCTTTCACCATCTTATTCCTCCATGAACGAGCTTTTTCTTCCTAGATCCTCTGAACTTGGGCTCCTGATCTTTGGGTTTGGTTAAACAATGTGCTATCGTCAGCACGTTTGTAAACACCCGTGTCTAGGAGAGTCTCTAGCCTGCAGTGCAGTCTGTTACACTGCGGATCAGATTCTTTCATTTATTTGAATATATCTATCACTCACTAAATAACCAGCAATTACAAGTGCATGCCGGCTGGCCACACAGAGAGAGACCACTTACCGTGGAGATGACGATGACCAGGTATTCTTGTCCCTGGAACTCCTCAACCGAGCCGACCTTTATGTCAGTCAAGTCCACGTTTCGCAGAAGGATTTTTATTTTCTCCACCTTTAAAAGAGGTTAAAAGATTAAAAATAACATTAAAAGATCAAGGTATTTATTATTATAGTTAAACCAAAGGTAGTACGGTTTGGGTCTCCCTTTCCCACTCTTGCCTTGGGCACTTGGTCGACGGCTAGTAGCACTATTCTGGGAAGCTGTGTGACTTTTAGAGAGTGGGCTAAGCAGGGGAAGGGGGTCCCTGAGGCTTCCAAGGGCTGTCTAGCCCTGCTTCCTGCTCCTCGGTGATGTCAGCAGTCTCTGCCACATGCTCCGCTGTCATGACTAAGCTACCCCACCATGTCTTCCCCATGGTGACGAATGAAGTCCTCTGAAATCATGAGCCAACATGGTCCTCTCCTCTCCACATGAGTTGTTTCATCAAGTGTTCTCAAGGTGACGTGAGGAGATAACAGAAAAATCTGTGTAGGAGCAGTGTGGCCTTCAGCGCTGGTTTGCACAGGAACTTGGGAGCATTTTGGGGCTGTGGATACAGAAGTGCTAGAATGCTGTAAGCTGACGGATGCTGGTCGGGAGCCTGCAGGAACCCAATGCTACAATGTGAGCAGGTCCATCAACTAGGGACTAAAACGAGCCTCCAGGGGGCATTCTCATTCTAGTCCCTAAAACTCTCTGGCATGTGACCCTTGGGAAGGCACATGGGGACCATGTGACCAGAGTCCCACTGTCTGCTATCACACTGGTTTTGCCACAGTGTGGCCCACTGCTTCTAAAGCTAGTGCCGCTCTGCTGTGTCGCAGACTCAGTCAAGGGTCCCAGTCTTCAGGTTTGCTCTGACCTGCTTACCTTACATCTCTAATTATTCAAACCTTCTTCAGATGTGGGGACATCAGGGGTTTAAGAGGTAGTGTCCCAGTGAGAGGATGTTGGAGAATTCAGTCAGCTTTTCTGGCTCCTTCCAACAGGGCTGTGCAGAAGCAGCTGCTCCACTTTTGTGACAGGTTGACTATTCGAGTAATGACTTTCAGACTTGTCTGGGTAATTCTTAGTTGTGAACTCTTTCTCGGGAGTTTTTTAAATCCCAACTATTTCCCTAGATGTATGTATTTTCTTCTTTGGGAATATCTATCAATATGTCTTAACCATCTGAGTTCAGCAAGTGTTGTTTGTTATTTAAACACCCTCATGTTATTCGCAGTGTGCTCTCTCTGCCTTCTGCTTCTGGATCAAGATGTGAGCTCTTGGCTTTTGCTCCAGCACTGTGCCTCTACAACCACAAGCCCAATCAAACACTTTCTTTTGTAAACTGCCTTGGTTTTGCCACAGTGAAAGAAAAGTAACACAGCACCTTGCCAGGCTCCAAGTACCTAGGCGGTTGTCCCCCAGGGCTGTGGGGTTAGCCTGGAGCTGCACTGGGCGGGAATACTGGGGACCAGAGAACATATCTTGGGGTCTCAGTCAACCTGGCTTCTTGCTTATCAGCAGATCTGACCATCAATGTGGACATCACTTACTTTTCTTGCCAAACAAGTGACATTTATATACGGAGTTATATGTGCCTGTACGTGCTATATTTTGATTTGAATATGGGGATAAAAAATGTAGGCTAGGGGAATGAAAAGATAGCTCAGTCAGTGGTTAAGAGCACTGGCTATTCTAGATGACCCAGGTTCAATTCCCAGCACCTACATGAAGGCTCTGAGCCATGGGTAACTCCAGTCCCAGAGCATCTGACACCCTATTTTGGGCTCCTTGAACACCAAGGAATCATAATGGTACACAGACATATGTCTAGGCAAAATACTTGTAAACATCAAAAAACATAAAATAATGAAATGAAAAATACTGAGGGCATTTTTAAAAAGGTAGCATTATAAAGGGCTGTGATGTAATTCAGGGGTTCTGCCTTTGTCTACCATGCACTATCATACTCCTGTCTGATCCCCAGCACACAACACAGACCTCTCATCATTTAAGCTTGGTAGGGCAGCATTTGGCAGACTGAGGCAGTATGATTATGAGCTTGAGAATGATTGGCACAACAAAATGAGCTCTAGGCCAGTCTGAGGGCCGTGGAGAAACCCCATTGCTAAAACACCAGAAGCCAGAGAGTCGGCTCAGTAGTTAGGAGCCCGCTGCTCTCCCACAGGACCCAGAATTGACTCCGTGAGCTGACAAGTGGCTCAGGACTAGTTTCAGAGCACCCGAGGAGCTCTTCTAGTGCTCACAAACACTGCATACATGCAACAGACTCATACACATGACATAAAAAATATTTAACATAAACAAACAAACAAGCCCAAACACTAACAAAAGCAGTCTGGAAGGATGGCTCAGTTATTAAAAGCTAGGCTCATAACCAAAACCAAACCAACAAAACAAAAACACGAAAACAGTTGTTCCCAGCACCCACAGCTGTCTCTCTTGATACAAAAACAAAACCAGACAAACCCCACTCCCGCCCAACAACAACGGAAAGCCCTTCCACTCTGGAGGTGGGGATGAGCAGATTACTGCCAAGGCTGTGTTCACGCTGAGGGGACACAACATAGCCTGGACAGAAGGAAGCACCAGTTTGGGAAGACTCACAGGTTTTTCCCCAACATCTAATGAGATGATCACATATTTTTTTTGTTTTGTTTTCTCCCCCCTCCTCTTTTTTAGTTTGTTTCTAGGGCAGATTACATGTTTTGTATGTTGAAACATCCCTGAATCTCTGGGATGAAGCCCACTTGAGCATAGTGGATCATCTTTTTTTTTTCCGAGACAGGGTTTCTCTGTAGACTAGGCTGGTTTCGAACTCAGAAATCCCAAGTGCTGGGATTAAAGGTGTGCGCCACCACTGCCCAGCATAGTGAATCATCTTAGTGATGTGTTCTTAGATTTGGTTTGCAAGTATTTTTGCATCAATTGTTCATGAGAGAAATTGGTCTGCAATTCTCTTTCTTTGTTGAATTTTTGTGCAGTTTGGGTATCAAGGTGACTGTGGCCTCTTAAAATGAATTTGGCAATGTTCCTTTGTTCCTATTTTTATGTGAATTTGGCAATGTTCCTTTGTTCCTATTTTTGTGGAATAATTTGAGGTTCTAGCTCTTCTTTACAAGTCTGGTAGAATTCTGTGCTAAAACAATCTGGGCTGGCCCTGGGCATTTTTTGGTTGGGAGACTCTTTTTTTTTTTTAAATATTTTATATATATATATATATATGAGTACACTGTCACTCTCTTCAGTCACAGCACAAGAGAGCATCTGATCCCATTATAGATGGTTGTGAGCCACCATGAAGTTTCTGGGAATTGAACTCAGGATCTCTAGAAGAGCAGTCGGTGCTCTTAACCGCTGAGCCATCTCTCCAGTCGAGTTGGGAGACTTTTAATGACTACTTCTATTTCCTTAGGGGTTATAGGTTCATTTACATTGTTTATTTGGTCTTGATTTAACTTTGTTAAGTGGTATCTATCAAGAAAATTGTGCATTTCTTTTGGATTTTCCACTTTTGTGGAGCATAGGTTTTTTTTGAAATGTGACCTAATAATTCTTTGGATTTCCTCAGTGTCTGTTGTTATGTCCTATTTTTGTTTCTGATTTTATTAATCTGGATACTCTTTCTCTGTCTTTTAATTAATTTGGTTATGGGTTTGTCTATCTTGTTGATATTCTCAAAGAACCAACTCTTTTTCTTTGTAATGTTCTCCATTTTTATTGATTTCACCCCTCAGTGTGATTATTTCCGCTGTTTACTCCTCTTGAGTATATTTGCTTCTTTTTGTTCTAGAACTTTCAGGTGTGCTGCTAAATTGCTAGTATGAGATCGCTCCAATTTTTTTTTATGTAGGTACTTAGTATACTAAACTTTCCTCTCAGCACAGCTTTCATTGGGTCCCATTAAGTTTGGGTATGTTGTGTATTCATTTTCATTGATTTCTAGGAAGTCTTTTTTTTTTATTTCTACCTTGACCCAGTAGTCACTCAGAAGAAAGTTGTTCAGTTTTCATGAGTTTATAGGCTGTTATTTCTGTTGTTGAAGCCCAGCTTTAATTCATGGTGGTCAGATAGGATGCAAGGGATTATTTCAATTTTCTTGTATCTGTTGAGACTTGCTTTGTGAGTGAGTATGTGGCTAATTTTGGAGAAGGTTCTGTGAGTTGCTAAGAAGAAGATATATTCCTTTGTGTTTGGGTAAAGTGTTCTGTAGATGTCCATTAGGTCCTATTTGAGTCATCACGTATGTTAGCTCCCTTATTTCTCTCTTTAGTTTCTGTCTCGATGACCTGTACATTGGTGAGGATCAGGTACTGAAGTCTCCCACTATTAATGTGGAAGGTTTGATGAATCTTTGGTAATGTTTCTTTCCCAAATGTGGGTACCCTTGAGTTTGGGGCATAGATGTTCAGAATTGAGACATCATCTTGGTGGGATTTTTCTTTTGATGAGTGTGAAGTGTCCTTCCTCATCTCTTTTGATTAACTGGTTGGAAGTCTATTTTGTGAGATATGAGAATAGCTATACCAGCTTGCTTCTTGGGTCCATCTGCTTCAAAAAATCTTTTTACAACCTTTTACTCCGAGGTAATGTCTAACTTTGATGTTGAGGTGTGTTTCTGGTATGTAGCAGAAGGATGGATCCTGTTTTTGCATTCATTCCGTAGCCTAGTCTTTTTATTGTGAATTAAGTCCATCGATGTTGAGAGATATTAATGAACAATGATTGCTAATTCCTGTTATTTTTGCTGTTTGTGTGTGTGTGTGTGTGTGTGTGTGTGTCTGTCTGTCTGTCCTTCCCTTCTTTTGGGTGTTTGTCCTTTAACCCCCTTGGCTGGAGTTTTCCCACATGGGTCTGACCTAGGTCTTCTGCATATGTTATAGTTGTGAAGCTTGGTGTTCTCGTGGGATTCCTAACCATGGGGAGAGGGGTGTCTCTGACTCTTTTGCCTGCTTTTGGGACCCTTTTCCTCTTACTGGGTTGCCTTATCCAGCCTTGATATGAGGGATGTACCTACTCTTACTGTAACTTGATATGCCATGTTTGGTTAATATTTCTGAGAGGTCTGCCCTTTTTTGAAGGGAAACAGAGGAGTGAATCTAGGGAAGAGGGGAAGTGGGGGGAGGGGTGGGAAGAAAGGAGGGAGGGGAAACTGCAGTCAGGATGTAATATATGAAAGAATAAATAAAAGGAAAAAAGACATGGACTTGTTAGTAAGCTGCACTACAGCAACCAAAATGAAACTGATGCTGTGTTTCCAGAGCTGTGTGGCCCCAGACTGGTCAAGGAGGAAGAGCATCCTGCAATCAACTGGCTAAATGCTCGTAGTCAAGTTATTACTATCTATGTGCCACCAGAAGTAAATACTCACACTCACCTCTTGCTCCACTTCAGAGAAAAAGACTTATATCAGCTCACTTTCAACAAAGACCTGTGCAAGGTGATTGTTTCTCCCTATGCTTGGTGGTCTATATACTGTGGGGGCAGAAGCTCAGCTACTGAAACTTGTGTTTGGTATGGAAGATACCTCTACTCACAGCATAGTTTCAGAACAGGTAAATAAACATAGATAGTTTCTGGTTGTCACAATCTATAGAGAACTTTATAGGGTCAGCAATGCTGCCTTACAATCCTATGTAGAAGGGTCACACTCAAAAATGCCAACAGCATTCATCACTTTTGAGAAATATTGGTTGAGAGCTGGGGTAGACAAGACTTCCTTCCTTCCTTTCCTTTTCCTCCCCCCCCTCCCAACAGGGTCTAACTCTGTAGCCCACACTGGTCTAGAAAGCAAATAACCCAGACTAGTCTCTAACTAGCAGCAGTCCTCCTTGCCTCAGTGTCCCTCAGCCCTGTCTACAGTAAGATAGGTGGCTGGTCAGTACTGACCTCAAGCTGTACGGTTTGCCAGTTTCTTATTGCCAGCATCACTTGAACGTGATCCTGCTTCTTTGAAAATCTGCTGTTCAGAATGAGCTTGTTTCTGCCCAGAAACCATGGACCAAGGGCCACAGTGGCTGTGTATAACAAGGTACAGTCCTGGTGGGCTTACCTGCTTCCGATAGGGTGTGATGACACCTATGTCCTTGGAAGACACTTGACTGGAGACATTCCGGGCCAAAAGGCAACAGTAACGCATGACCTGGACAGCCTCAGCTGGGCTGAACCACGATGGGCTTCTCCCTTCACGAGCCTCATTTCCCTGAGTTAGTGAGAAGGTAAAATGTCATTTGCCCAGTAATGTTAATCAAGTAGGTACTATGTGTTGTGGATTTGGTTTATTGCTTATGTTAACTAGGTTCACAAATTACATGAGACAGTGACAGTCCCTGCCTCCAGCTGGTTCTAATTGGTAAATAAAGTTGTTGGTGGCCAATGGCTGGGCAGAGAGACAGAGGCCGGGATTTTGAGGTTCCTGGCAAGGAACTCTAGGGAAGAAGAGAATTGCCACTGCCGGGGAGAAGGTCCTGGCCTGAGAAATGTGGGATACTGCCAAGATGTAAGAGTCGGGGGTTGTGGCCCATGAGGGCTGCAGGCCTGGGTCTGTGGCGACAAGGATGGAAAATAGGTTTTAGTAAGTGATAATTCAAGAATATCGGAGGGGGAAGTGTGTTAGCGGCAGGGAGGTTTGGAAGTGCTCAGCCATGTGTTGATGTATTATTTAAGACATATTGAAATCTAAGGCTGTGTGTGTGTGTGTGTGTGTGTGTGTGTGTGTGTGTGTGTGTATGTCTTTCATTCGTGAATCCAAAACATTTGGGCGGGTAGTGAGAAGCTCAATCTAACACACCCACAGGGGAGTTTAGAGCAGATTAACATACTACCACTTCACCTACACAGTAAACACAACAGAAAGAAACATCTCTACTCTCACACAGAATATATAATCTAGCAGGACAATTATCAGTAAATAATTTGGAAATTAGAACCATCTTTTTAAATAAAGCTTTTTCTTCTTTTTCTTCTTCATACAGTGCATTGGTACACAGCCCTGGCTGGGCTGGAACTATGTAGAACAGAACACCATTGGCCTGAGTGCTGGGATTAAAGGCATGTGCCATTGGCTAACAAAAGATGTTTTGGGACAGGGTTTCACCGTGTAGCCAAAGTTGGCCTGGAATTTGCTATGTAGATCAGGTTGGCCTCCAACAGAAATTCATTTGTCTGTCTCCAAAGTGTTAGGATTAAAGGCCTATGCCACTAATGCCTAGCCTAGAATCATATATACACTATTCAAGTATTAAGGACTGATTGTACAAATCTACCATTTCCAAGCCAGGAATAGTGACATATCCCTTTAATCCCAGCACTTGGAAGGTATAAATACATGGGTATCTGTGAGTTCAATGCTAGCCTGATCTATATAACAAGTTACAGGACAGCCAGAGCTATATAACAGAGAGACTGTCTCAAAACAGCAACAAAACCAAACTCCTCCATACTCAAACAAAACAAAAAACAAAAAACCCAAAATCTACTTTTTGGGGATTTATGGCACCAGGGAGAGAGGTCATGAAAAAATTCCTTCATGTAACTTAACCAAGGATGGGTAATCCTTGGCAATGATGTGGCTGAGAGCAGTCCATGTTAGAGAAATAGCATTTAGGGCCCTGACATGGGACAGAGCTCACAGATCACTAGACATGAGAGAAGCTACTGAGGCCAATATCCACAGCAGTACGAAAGCAGATGGCAGGACTTGAGGAGCAGGCTATTAGTCTCCACAGGCTGCAGCAAGGTGCTGGGCACAGGGCAGGTGGTCTAGGGCTAGGTGTTGGCATCTCCCCCACTTCAGCTACAGGGCTCTTTCCTTCAGCCAGCTCTGGTTATATCTAAAGAAGCTTTGTTCTGCCGAGATGGTTCCTTGAGGCTAGGAGTTTCTCATCTTGAACAAACCCTTCGTCAAAGCATGATGGGATGTACTGCTGTGATTGGATGCTGTGGCATTCAGACCAGGACAGAACAGGCAGTTCAATACTTCCCCTTGAATATGGCAAACTGAAGTTTTTAAAAGGTATTTGTTTTTATGCTATGTCTATGTTTTGCCTGTATGCATGTATGTGTACCATATCTGGCCCTTGGAGTACAGAGGAGGGCTGGCATTACAGATGGTTGTGAGCTGCCATGTGGATACTGGAAATCAAACCTAGGTCCTCTGGAAGAGCAGCCAGTGCTCTTAAACCTCTGAACCATCTCTCCAGCCCTCAAACTAAAGCTTTTTTTTTTTAAAGATTTATTTTTATTTGTCTGTATATATGAGTATATATGTGTAGGTGCCCATGGAGGCCAGAAGAGGGAGTTGATCTCCTGAGTGACAGGTGGTTATGAAATGCCTAATATAGATGCTGGGAACCACAATCCAGTCCTTCACAAGAGCAGGAAGTACTAACCACTGGGCAATCGCTCCGCCCAATAAAACCAGTTAATATGGGCCAAGGACCTGAGCAGGTGCAACTCTGAAGAAGTACTGAGTAAAAGCTGAATGCACAGCAGGGTCTGCCAGTAGTCTTAGCACTGGGGGCAGAGACAGCAGGCTCCTGGGAGTTTATAGGCCAACCAGCCTAGATAAGACAGCAAGTTTCAGTCGGGTGTGGTGGCATATATCTTTAATCCCAGCACTTGGGTGGCAGAAAATATGGACCTCTGATTTTGAGACCAGTTGGTGTACACATTGAGTTCCAGGCTAGCCAGAGCTATATAGTGAGACACTGTTTCTGAATGAATGAATGAATGAATGAATGAACATTAAAAAAAGCAAAAGAAGTACATTCTAACATGCTATGACATGGATAAACCCTGAGGACATTATGCTGATGAGTATGACTGTATGATCCCCTTATATGAGATCTACAGAGTGGTCAAATTCATAGAGGCTTCCAGAGGCAGGGCTAGTGGAAAGTAAGATTTTGTAGGGACAGAGTTTCAGTTTTGAAAGATGAAAGGTTCTAGAGATTGTTGGCTGAGAAAATATGAATACACTTAACAAACAGTATTGAACTTCACACTTAAGAATGGCTAGCAGAGTGAAGTTTGTGCTGTGTATGTCACCATCACCTGACACATGAGCAAAGTTGGTATAATGATGCATACCTGTGAGCCCATCACTTGATCTGAGTGTGAAGTCAGCTGGGCTACTACTTAGTGAGACCTTTTCTCTTAAAACATAACACAACAAAAACAAATTCCAGACAAAGCTATACTAAGTTTTAAAAATTTATTTAATTTCATATGCATTGATGTGAGGGTATCAGATCCTGGAACTGGAGTTACAGACAGCTGCAAGCAACCATGTGGGTTCTGGGAAATGAACCCTGGATCCTCTGGAAGAACAGCGTGGCTGCTCTTAACTGCTGGGCCATCTTCTCCAGCCCAAGCTACAATAATTACTTTTCAGAATAGTGTTTTAAGACATATATAATTTATCCTTTTGACACCTAAGACCCTTAAAGGTATCTTAATGAGAAAAAAGCTTACAGCAGAATTTAAAAAGGTATTATTTTACACATGTGTACCATATATGTGCCTGCTGCCTTCTGAGGTCATAGAGTTATCAGATATTTTGGAATTGGAGTTACAGATGATTGTGAGCCACCATGTTGGTGTTTAGGATTAAATCGAGACCCCCTGCAAGAGAAACAAATATTCTAAAACGACTAAGCTAACGTTCCAACTCTCCATATTTATTTTTATTTTTAAGACAAAGAAGTCTCACGATGTAGACTAGACTGGCCTGGAACTCATAAGAAATCCTCCTGCCTCTACCTCCTGAGTGTTGAGATTAAAGGTGGCACCACCACAATGGGCTTCAGAATTTTTAAGCTGACGAGAAAAAAAATCACTAGCAAAAATAAGGAAAATGTGGAAACAGAAATAAAGGTAAAGAAAAAAATAAAACCCAACAAAGAGTGAGCTGATCTGACTAAACTGGATTAAATATGACACCCAGCTGCTTTTAAGAAAAACCTAAAATAAAATACAATGAATGGCCAGACATGGAGGCAAACCACTTAATCACAGTACTTGAAGACAGAGGCAGAAGGAGCTCTGAGTTTGAGGTCAGCCTGCTCTACAGAGTGAGTTAGGCCCAGCCAGAGTTACATGGCGAAACCTGTCTCAAACAAACAAAAAACAAGAATAAAAATGAAATCCAAAGCCACCCTCAGCAATGAATTATGAAAGACCCTTTCTCAAAACACCCAAAGCAAGCAAACAAAAGGTCCAACAAAAATAGAAATGAGGGCCAGGCCTGGTGGGATACTACTTTAGTCATGGCACCCAGGAGGTGGAGACAGGAATAGCTTGGTGAGATCAAGGCCAGTTTTTTCCAGGCCAGCCAGAGAGTCACACAGGGATACTTTATCCAAAGAGATGCCAACCAACCAACCAACCAACCAACCAGCCAAAAAAACAAACAAAAAACCAGAGCAAAACAAAACCAACCCCCCCTAAGCTGTTAATTAGGCCTTAAGTACTTTTTGTCAGATATGGTAGCTCAAGTCTACACTCAAAACACTTGGAAGGTGGCGCAGGAGGGGGCAAAATTCAAAGTCAGTTTTGGCTACAGAGTGAGCTCTGTGTCATGAGCTATCCCTCCCTCCCTCCCCCACCTCTCTCTCTCACACACACAGACACACGGACACACACACACAGACACACACACACACACACACACAGAGTGTATGGCATGGGATATGTCTTAGTCAGGGTTTCGATTCCTGCACAAACATCATGACCAAGAAGCAAATTGGGGAGGAAAGGGTTTATTCAGCTTACACTTCTGCATTGCTGTTCATCACAAAAGAAAGTCAGGACTGGAACTCAAGCAGGTCAGGAAGCAGGAGCTGATGCAGAGGCCATGGAGGGATGTTCCTTACTGGCTTGCTTCCCCTGGCTTGCTCAGCTTGCTCTCTTATAGAACCCAAGACTACCAGCCCAGGGATGGCACCATCCACAAGGGGCCCTCCCCCCTTGACCACTAATTGAGAAAATGTCCCACAGTTGGATCTCATGGAGGCATTTCCCCAAGTGAAACTCCTTTCTCTGTGATAACTCCAGCCTGTGTCAAGTTGACACACAAAACCAGCCAGTTCAGGATATAGCAGCCTGAACCTGCATCCTTATTAAAACAGAAGGTACAAAGATTAAAAAAATACTAGTAGGAATTGTTGGTCAGGGGATTTCAGACTCCCAAACAACACAACCTTTTTCTGCCTCCCAGAGGTTGAAGGTAAGTCCCTATTGCTGAAAATAACATACAGTTTGGACACAGGACTTGTAGGATTCAGGCTGGATCTGACCTGAGAGCCTCCTCCTGGAGGACTAGCTTTCACAGTAACAGACGATGCTCTATAAGATGCCAGAGGAGGTAAGAAAGCATAGCACCCCACAGCTGTGACAACCTATGAACCACAATGACCACCAAGAGAAGAGATTCCTGAAGGTGTAAGAATGGTTGCTGGTAACCAACAGTTGTCTAAATAGCAAACTGTTTAACAGAAGGGAAACCTGCCAGCTTCCCAGAGCTGATGTGTTCATGGCCCTTAGAGGAGAACCTACTAGATCAGCATAATTCCTAATACCTTCTCAGTATTCTCACCACTCACCAGAGAAGCTTCCCTTTGCAGCAGAGACAGTTACAGCAGACTTCAACTGTCAAAATTCAGTCAACTACTGGTCATGGGGTGCCCAGCCTCAACTGGAAACATCTACAACACAACTCATGCACATAAAGCTTAGGAGGCATCATGGAAGGCGGGGCTGGAAAGACTGTAGGAGCCAGAGGATCAGAAAGTCTGCTGTGGGACCATGTCTTTTAGAAATGGTAGGGAAGCTATGTCCACAGTAATTCAACAATATGGATGTCTAAACAAGACCTAAAAGAAGTCATGCTTTTGTGGAAGAGGAAACCTCACTAGATCCCACATGTGACAAAGAACTACAGACAACTTAAGGTCTGCTGACGGGGAGAATTAGGATGAGCCCCCTAACTGGTTATCCAATATACTAGGTGGTCAGCCTGAAATCATACACATACAAGCAATACTAAATTGGCTTAGCAGGCCGGGCAGTGGTGGCGCACGCCTTTAATCCCAGCACTTGGGAGGCAGAGGCAGGCGGATTTCTGAGTTCGAGGCCAGCCTGGTCTACAGAGTGAGTTCCAGGACAGCCAGGGCTACACAGAGAAACCCTGCCTCGAAAAACCAAAAAAAAAAAAAAATTTTGGCTTAGCAGGTTATGTTTATGTATTTATACATATAAGTAACAATAACAAAGAAAAAGAGGCCATGAACTTGAGAGGAAGCAAGGGCGGGGGGTGTGCATGGAAGAGGTGGGAGGGAAGGAAAGGAGGAAAGGATATAATTATATTTTAACTTAAAAACTGGTAAAATAAGAGATATGTAAACTAGGGTAGCAAGGAGGCGTGACTAAGGACAAAAGCTGGAAGTAATGGAGCAGGAGAGGTGGAGACGGTCAGCTCGTCGGTTTCCTGGTTGCGCCAGAGAATGAGGAAGTGCGGGAATGAGGCAGCAGAGGTCTTAGGTTCCTACGGTGGGCAGCACCTCACTGTCCCCACTCAGTGCTGCTACTAAAGCAAGAAGCAGCACAGCTCAAGTGGCCTGGGCATAATATACACCATGACATCTACATGACACTATACACTATTGACATTTCCTTGTGGCAGAGAGACCTTTGGGCCTGTTTTGTGGAATCTAGGGTGTTTAGTCCTACCCTAAGCATGCCATAAAACACTTGAGAAATTCTGTCTGGTCCATCCAAAGCACAGGTGGGCACGAGGACATTCTGTCTCCTGTGAGCAGAGGAAGCCAAGCATGCAGTGAACAAGGGCCAGGCCTGCCAGCAACACTGCAGCCAATCACACAGGGTTGTGGTCCTTTCTGCTCAAACTGGGTGTGGACCACACTCTCTGCTAGACATACCGCCTTGTCCCCCTTATGTTCTGAGGGCCTAGGAAAGAACTTACCAGATAGTTTGACATTTAGAAACTACTGAAATGTGGCTAAATTAATTGCAGTGATCTCTGATGATCTCCACCGTCTCTACATCCGTCGGAATACAAGATGGACTTTCTCACAACAGAAGCAGGATATTCTCACAGGTGCCCTGGACAGCTTCCAGGTCTCAGTCTCTTCTCAGCTCCTCTGGTTTTCTATCCAGATCATCCTATCCAGCTGCTCCCCAGTGACCATCTCCCTGTGACACAGCTCCATGCAGTCTGCGTGGCTGGCCCTGCTGACACTCAAAACTGCACAGACTATACAGACAAGCACGACTGACTGCCCACCTCTTACTGCTGTACGATCTCCGGGAACTCTGCCTGCCTGACGCAGACCCAGCAGTTAAAAGTGTCCAGAGAAATCAGGCATGGGGCTTCCACATGTAATCCTAGCACTAAGGAAACTGAGGGGAAAGCATTTGAGTTCAAGGTCAGCTTGGGCTGACAAGACTGTTACTGTGCTTTCCCCTCACTCAGCTTTCTGAGCAGAAACCTCCAGACCTCAGTGAGCCACGAGTTTCTCCCACATAGGGCAGAGACCTCAACCAAGGTGAAGCCCTTTGTTCTCCAAGGGACCTGCAATTTCCTGAGAGGCACTAGCCAGCTGACGCCAGTGTCCCACCTGATGCCAGCGCCCCTCGGAGCAATCGAACCAGTTCTACAGATTCGGTTCCAGCCTTTGGGGGGAAGGGCTTCCCCCCCCCCCCGCCCCCGCCTATATATACATTTGGATACCTCCATTAAACTTTAAGCCTTGAACAGAAATCTAGTCTTGGCTTCATGTTTCTCTTGCCGCCATCCCACATATCCCCAGCTTCCCTATCCAGGTACCCAGTTCAAATGTTGCCGCTGGCAGCTACATGTTACAAACAAACAAAGGCAGAGGATGTGACTCAGTATGTCGAACACTTGCCACACGTGTGAAGTTCTTGGTTTGATCTCCAGCACTGGATAAACCAGGTATGGTGTACATGCATATACACCTAGGACTTGGAGGCAGAAAGAGTGGGACCACAAGTTGAAGGTCATTCTGAGTTATGTCAAGTTCAAGGCAAACCTGGCACACATGAGACCCTGTCTCAAAAAGCAAACAAAGCAAACCAAAACACAATACAACCAAACACCTGCCCATGAGAAACTGGTGAGATATTACCCTGGGCCAAGTAAAGGCACTGATCCACAGGAGCTGCTTCCCTCTCCCTGACTCCATACATGACTTTCAGGTTGCCCTGTACTCCCAGGGTCTATTGGTGATCAAATCTGTATTTCTATCAGTTTCCCAGTGACTGATAGGCACTTTCCTCTTAAAATCCTCTATACTAGGCAGAACATGGTAGTGCATGTCTTTAATCCCAGCACTCAGGAGTCAGAGGCAGGTGGATCTCTATGTGTTCAGTGCCAGGCTAGTCTACAAAGTGGATTCCAGGCAGTCAGATCTCCATAGTAAAATCCTGTGTGAAAAAAAAATCCCCTATATCCACTGGTATTTTTGGACTATGTTCTGACTTGTACCTTTACTGTCAACTACACATGCATGCACACAAACACACACACTTTGTCTATGTGGTACTGAAGACTGAACCCAGGGTCTTATACATGCTAGACAAGTATTCTAATAAGCCGCATATTTAACATAAAATGCATACTGGAAACTTTCATCTACTCTAACTTTGTAGTATGTTTTGTAACATACCAAGTCTAATGATTCCTTTGTTTGGTTCTTTTTGGCAATATTAAAAACTGAACTTAGGGCTATAGTCATTTTCTTTTGTTGTCCTAAAAAGCCTGTGCTGATTTTTGTTTTGTTTTCTTTTTTGTTTCTAAAGTCAGGGTTTCTTTGTGTAGTTCTGGCTGTCCTGAAGCTCATTCTAGAGATCATGCTGGCCTTGAACTCAGAAATCTGTCTGCCTCTGCCTCCTGAGTGCTGGGATTAAAGGTGTGCATAACACTGTCTGGTGCACCTGTGGTGATTTTTTAGAAATTAGATTATATTAAATATATAGGTTAATTTGGGAAGAACTGACATCTCTAAGACTTGAACTCCTATTTATGAGCACGCCTTCATGTGCTCAAGTGAAGCTCTCTGCCTCTGCTGCATGACAGCACTGGCCAGGCCTCACAAGGCTCATTTCTGGATACGTTAGAAAGAGCCCGCCCGCTGGGCGGTGGTGGCGCACGCCTTTAATCCTAGCACTTGGGAGGCAGAGGCAAGCGGATTTCTGAGTTCGAGGCCAGCCTGGTCTACAGAGCGAGTTCCAGGCCAGCCAGGGCTACACAGAGAAACCCTGTCTCGAAAAACCAAAAAAAAAAAAAAAAGTTCTTTAAAAAAAAAAAAAAGAAAGAGCCCGCCCTTCCACTCTGACATTTGATTTTTGATGTACTGGAGGCTTCTGAGGATGGACAGAGTTCCCCAGACCTCGAGGAGGGTACTTCTGGGGAAGCACTGACAAAGAGGCCGCAGAGCCACCAGCACACACTTCCTCAAAGACACGTCTAACAGATCCAGACACCCTTTTTCTAAAGGTCAAGAGAGAAAATGAGGCAGGGACTGTGCTTGGAAGACCAGGCTGTGGGAGAAAAGGGCCATTTGGCATCATCCTCCCTTATGGGGGTGACACCAAGTCTGGATCATAACTCACATCCTCTCCTTTTAGGAGGATGACTGTAAAACTTGATTTCTGGTTCTGACAACCAAATCCGTAATTCAAACTCTTTCAGTGAATATCTGCATTCACTTTAGCTTGCAAGCATCAACATCCCACTCTGTGAGGTCCCGTAGGAAGGAGACTTGTCTGTGTCATCCCCCAACCTCTGGATCTGGGGTTCAGTGCCTGGCTGACAGGTTCTTGGGGGCTCACCGTAGAGTCTGATCCTGATGGCGGGGCCAGTACTGCTGGGCTGTCGGACCTTGGTGCCTTACATCTCAGCTTTTCTTTTTCTAATACAAGACTTAAATCTTCATTTTTCATTACGTGTGCCTGTATGTGTATGGTGATGCAAGTGCTCACAGAGGATAAGGGCGTCAGATCTAGAGCTGCAGTCACAGCTGGTTGTGTACCAGCTGGTGTGAGTGTTGGGAATGTAACAGAGGTCTGCAAGAGTGAGACACATCCCTAACCACTGAGCCATCTCCAGCCCATCCCGACTTCTAATCCACACTTTGAGCTCTTGGATACTGGTCTGTGTCTCCTCTTGGAACCCAGTATTGTATAATGTAAGCATCAAAGGATGCTGGCCTACAATATCCACTCTGAAGACCTGTCTGCATGGAATCTCTGACAGGAGAGCTCAGCGACAACCCCCTCTTGCTGCCTTACACTTAAGAGATCAGCACCTGTCTTCCCACCCTCAGGCTCATAGGGAACGCTCGGCTAGTAGCGCAGTACAGACGGGGACACAATATTGAGAATCACACAGGATGGTCTTTGAGCCATTCTGCCTCCTCTCCCTGCCCTTCCTGTATCACCTGATGCAAGAAGTCCTCAGTAGCCACGGCAGACTTACCCTCACTCCATGGAAGATGAGAGGGAAGCCTTTTCTGGGCAGCTTCTCCCAGCCCAGCAGTGAAGTCACTACTTTGGGATCAGCACAGACCTCAAGCTCCCTATGGTAGAACAGGCGTGAGGGCAGTGCCAGCAGAGCCGAGTGGGACCTGTAGTTCTTCACGAGCTTGGTGACCTGTGGGGAAGAGGTAGGCACAGGCTACACAGAATCAAAGACACACAGTTCCTGTCCACATTATGCCCCTGTTGTTCTTGCAAAGCAAATTTGAAGCTAACCATCCTAATGCTGACTCCATCAGGTAGCCTCCTGCTTCTGCCTGGTTCTCACCATTAACTTCAAATCTGATGCCAGGCCAAGTTTCTCAGACGACTCTGACCTCAGGGAGGGATGAAGGCCTCTTTTGTGAGACGTCTTGGTCCTGACTGTTGAGTGAAGCCCTGTGAAGTTCTGACTTAGTGCTTGAGACAGAGAGTCAGAGCTGTTCTAACAGTCCCTGCACATCTTTGGTTATGGAGACAGCACCATTATGAGGAAAATGCTTTTTGCCTCCAACTCTATGGGAAGTTGGTGCAATACACAAGCCCCTGTGCTTGCTCCTGGCTGTGATGGTCAAATGTCACTGTCAACTTGAGAAGACTTTGAATCACCAAGGAAACACAGCTCTGGGTGACTGTTGAAAGTTTCTAAAGAGGTTTATTAAGATGGGATGCCTCTGAATGTGGGTGGCACAGACTCTGAACTAAATAAAAAGGAGCACGGAGGAAGCCAGATGGGCACCAGCATTCATGCCTTTCTCGGCTTCCTCATTACAGACGCCTCATGACACCGTGCCTTCTCTGCCACATCATATTATCTCCTCAAATGGTGAGCCCAAACAAAGCCTTTGCCCTGAAAATACCTGAAAGTTGTCCTCTAGGCAACTCTGTTAGAGAAAGTGAAGTATAACAGCAATTATAGTGGCAAAATGCCTGCTAGCCCCAGGGCAAAAACTATATTTTATTCCAAAAAGAGGAATGTGACCCCCTGTGAAGAGTCACACCAGCTCAGAGTAGTACAGAGAACAAGGGAAAGAGAGGGAAGCCATTTCTTTTTCAACAAAGAAACTGTATGTCCCAAAGTTGCACAGGGGATGGGTGAGATGTCTCTCCTATGCCATGCAGTTCTCGGGTATCCTCTCTGACCCGACGGATGCCAGGCAGCCCCGCATCCTGGGAGCCTTTGTGCATTCCTTCCCCACCCGTGCAGTGGTCTAGTCTGATGGATTCCCTGAGCTCTCACTTATGCCCAGAAGCTGTGCTCAAACCACACGAGCACCTGAGAGCGGCAGATACAGGAAACAGTGTACAGGGCCCAGGGCCAGGCCTTCTCTTCCTTCACATGAGGTTACGTGCCATTTCCTGTTTTCCTACGTTCATGGAGTAAGGCAAATTTAACTTCTTTTACTGTCTTGAATCCCCAATCTCCCCAGCATCTGCATTAAAGCTGCCTGCCTGGCATCCTGATCCAAAGGGCAGCCCTACAGAACAGAAGAGCAGATAAAGTGCCTTAAGAGCTGTCCGGGGAGTAGAGGAAGTCCTGCTTATCACCTCCCTCCCCAGAGGTCTGCGGATCACTCAGCTGAGCATGCTTCGTAAGGTGAGGGGAGCAAGGAGCAAGTGGGTGTTGTGGAGGTCGGGACACTTCCAGTTCTCCTGTGCAGAGTCTCAGCTTACATACATGACTCATGGGCAAGGGGAGGTGGGCAAGAGCAATGTGGCAGAGGCCCTGCTGGCCTGGCCTCAGCACTGTCTGCTCCAGTAAATCTCTGCTCTTTTCTTATTCACGTGACAAAGCAGAGAGTTTGGAACTCACCAGCAGCGGGTTGTATGCACCACAAGCACCGAAGGCATTTTCGTCTCTCAGGTATGCTGGTCTGGACATCAGCCTCTCCAGCATGGACACATTCAACCCGTAGGCCATGGCCAGCCTGGACTTGATGACCGGGCCAAGCTGCATAGGGTCTCCAGCAAGCACGATCTACAGCATATACAAGGATGCTAGATTAGTGGGGAGCAGACAGGCTTCTGTTCCCCTAACAGTAGAAGAACTTTGGGAATGGACAGGCAAGGGTCTCTGAACAGGTTTGGGGGTGGGCCTGTGCAGGCGGGGTAGGGCCCCTTGTAAACTCTGGTTTTGTGAAATGAGCAAACAGGCAGGGAAACCACGGTAAACACAGCTGGAATTGACAATGGCCTAGACAGAGAAGTGGGAGAGGAGACCACTTGAGACTCAGGCTCCTCCCTAAGCAGTCACTGTGGGTTTTTATCAGTCCTGGCACAGCAGTCAAGCTGCCCCGCCCACTTATTTCTCAATGGAGGAAAAGCCTCAGGGATAGAGCCTGCGTTCTGGAATTTTCTGCTGTGCCGGGTCCTAGGAAACTACCCTTGGCCTTTTTCCAAGAAGGCCTCACACACACTGATACCATGCTGGCCACTCTCTTGAAGTATTCTATTTAGACCAGTCCTTCTTCGCTCCTTAGTCCCTCCAAAGAGTACTTATTTCGTAGAGCCTAGTGATTGAGGGGAGGGATGCCAGGTGACCTCTCAGCTGGGGTACAGAGAGAAACACTCTCTAAGATAACAACCCATGCTATTGTATAAAGCTCAGATGGGGATTTGCCGGAACACACAGAGTTGAAGGGGCCGGGGGTCAGACCCTAGCAGGCCATGAGGTCGGTCCTCTCCTCTCCGCCATGGAGGGAACACCCAAACTAGACACTTCAGCTCTTGACTCTCTGACATTGTGTCCTGTGTGTCCCCATGTCTACAATGGTTCTTAGCTTTTGTTCACACGTGAATAAATATAATAAGCAAGGCTCTTTTTTCCCAGAGCTGTGACCTCCCAGATTCTTTCACTTGACTAAGGCTGTGACTATCACCAAGAAAAAACAGTAAGAGAGAGACACACTGAAGACACAGGCCTTACCTGGCCATTGATGTCTGAAATCAGTCCCAAAGGAATAAGGCATTCTGGCTCACTTGCCTGCCCTGCCTCGTCCACAAATACGTGTGTGAAGTATCCAACTCTAGAGCCAAAAATGTCTCATGGTAATTCCATCATATTGTTTAGCAACTGCTTCCTAACATATACTGGCAAAGCTCTGTTTTGGGGTGCTTGGATCATAGTGGAGCTCTCCAGGGAAGACAAGACTAAAAAGGTATGTGTTCCACGTGACTGCAGGTCTGCTAAGACACTCACATGAGTCTCTGCCAGCGCTGGTGTTCTGTGAGCAGGACATGTACTGTTTTGAAGGACATGAAGGGGACGGTGGGAGGGTGGGTATGAACAGACCCCGAGAGCCTCCGGTAGCTTAGAGGTCTGGCGCCTTGTTTCCCTTGCCCTTGCTTAGACCTGTACCTCCCAGTCCAGCAGCCTCTGAGCCACATGAGGCTCTTGAGCATCTGAGTAAGAAAATGTAGCCTGTCTCATTAATGGTTTCATACATAATAAGATGACATTGTGGGGCGAGCAAGATGACTCAGAGTGTAAGGCTCTCACCACCAAGCCTGAGGACCTAAATTCCATCCCTGGGTCCTACATGGTGGAAGGAGGGAACCAAGTTCCTCAAGGTATCTTCAGACCTTTATTTATACTTAACACACATTCAAAATAAAATAAAAAATGTTAAAAATATTATATTCTTACTTTAAAATTAATAAAATGGGTAACTAAAGAATAAGAAGCAATTTGCAACCTACATGTGGCTATCTGCGCTTGGCTCTCTTTGCTCTCAGATGCCTAGAGCTCAGGGCAGAAATTGAGGCACCTGTGGGCCTGGGAACTCAAGCCATCCTTACAGATACACCCTGCAGCGACTCTGCTCCAAGCTGCAGAGTTGTCTGTCCTGGCTCGCCCTCAGGGACCCTTGCTCCTCCCCTCCCTCCTTCCTTAGCCTGTCCTGTGCTATCTCCTCTTCTTACCTGCCTGCCTGCAGCCTCCCTTGTCCACTTCTAGGGTACTGGTATGACGCTTTCTCCTCAGCTCCTGGGAACCTCTCTCTGGTCCTCAGAGCCCCACAGTCCCCTTAACTCCCAGCACCATCACTGCTTCATCTTGAGGAGCCACCACGAGTGGGCACCTGAGCTGCCCCACCCAGGACTAAGTTCACAGAACCCAGCTCTCTCCTAAGTGGTCAACCCCCCTTTAAGCTGCTCATTCAGTGAACTTCTAGCCTTGGGAGTTAGGCTTCTTATAGCTCCTGTCTCCATTATTCTCGCTGATCAGGCCCCAATTCTGAGGCCTCCTCTGTGTAAACATGCTCAGGGCTCTCTTACCACACATCTTTACAGGTTGCTTGTCCACCTGCTTGTCCATTCAACTGCTGAGCCCTGAGTCTCTTTGTCTTATCAGTAATCCTGTTTCCTCAGAAAAGATGTCCCACTGTCTTGTCACTCTTACACAATGGCTGACACTTCCCTCCACTACTCAATCTTCATTTTGTCAACCTCTTCTGACGTAAGTGTGGGAGGATGCAAACTGTCTGGGTGACTGTTCCTCAAACATCTTGTGCTTACCTCACTCCTATTTGGTAAAACAGTCCTGCACTGCTACACGTAGTGATTATTATCCTGAAGCGTGAGGCTCTCCAGATATCTTCTCCATCTCTGCAATACGGTTTGATGGCATCAATAATAGTCTGGGGCAAAGAGGTTAGAGTCAGAAGCGTTTCCTTACAGTAGACAAAACAGCAAGGCTGGGAGGAAATCTTCTTGCTCTGTTCCTACTTCTCAGTGGCGATGAATCATTCATGATCACTTTAAATGGTCCACGTTTTACAGACTGAAGGCAAGAATATACTACACTACATTTTACTATACTATACTCCTTTACATCTGCCCAGAAAACAACTTAATATGTTTAATATACTTAATATATCTTCTAGTCACAGTTTCTTTTTTGAACAATATTTTATTCAAAGCAAACTAGGATCCTATGATTTTCCAAAAGAGATAGCTGTAACCAAATCGGTAAAACAGAACTGAAAAGAAACTGGAATACATTTGAAGAAGTAAATGAAAGCATAGCATCAAAATTTATCAAACTGGGAATGTCCACAAAAGTACTGTTAATTTAGACAGAGGGTGAGAATATAATAAAATATTCAAGAATAAGAGCCCACCATGTAGCTGAGTTGCATCACAAGACAGAGCAATCTTTCCATACAACTTTTATGATCATTTGGTGTCTACCCAGCTATTGCCTCATGCTCAAACCTGCTCACTTGGCACTCTCCGTGGAAGGGTTCCAGGTGCCCACCCCATGCCTGGGGCTCACCTCTTCAAACCTGCAGGTGGCATTCACCCGGACCATGGCAGCTGGCTTCAGCACATTGCTCTCGTGAAGTCGCAGACACACAAGGTCAGCAGCACTGTTGGAGGGAGCGCAGACCAAAATCCGACTGTCCGGCAAAGCATAATGTACCTTCGTTAAGAAATTAGAGACCGGGAATCTTAACCATTATTGTGACAGAGTGGAAACCCTGAGGCTATGTCTAACATATAGATTCCTTTATTGGGAACAAGGGGCAGGGGCAGGTTTGGAGGTTAATCCCTGAGCATCCCTGCAATGTCAAAGAGACTCTGCCTCACTATCCACAGATGAGATGTGGAAGGTTCCACATACACACAGAGAGAGAATGCAGGGCTATCCAAAGCCTTGTATGTGCTATATCCCAGCTCTGCTTCCCAGGACCCTCCACACACCTCCACAGACATCTCCATAGACAACACCAAGTTGTACCAATATCACAAGCCCACCTTGCATTATAGCACACAACAGTCGTGGTGTGCTTGCTAACCCAGAATGACATATACACAGCATTTCATAGATTTAACGGCAACTACAGAAGAAGATGCCAACAGCTGCTGCAGAGTTGTGGCTTCAGTCCCTGTCCAGGCAGCTTCTCCAGTAACGCTTCACAACGGAATCAAAGGTTTACTATTCTACAAATGAAGTGCCTTCTTACAGACTTAAAATCCTAGTACATAAATAGACAATGTTATAAGCTAAATCTTTCTCAAGTTCTTTACTAGTGTCTCTGAAGTTTAGACTGTTACTTTTTCAGACACAAGCACTTAAGCACAGCACAGACCCACAGCAACCAGCACCCTGTCCTTACCTGCAAAACAGCCTCAATTATTGTCACAGTCTTCCCAGTTCCCGGAGGTCCGAAAAGGATATACGGGAGGGGCCGGCAGTCACCACTCAGGATCCGCCTCACTGCCAGTTTCTGCTTTTCATTGAGCACTGGGTTGAAGAACTCCTCATCTCCTGCTTTCGGGCTCTGAACTTCATCCACTGCATTTGAAGTGGAAAGACAGCCTGGTCAGAGGCACAGAACTTTGCACAACAGCTTCCTAGATGCCATGAAGGTCAAAGAGAACCTGATAATGTCAACAACCTTCAGTGTGACAGGAGAAGAGGTTCCAGAAACATCTGATTGTGGTTTCTGAGGCAAAGTCAGGAAAAGTAATTTAGCTTTCTAATAGGGGAAAGGCATTTACAGCTCCAGTATCACCTAAAATATTACATACAGGGGTATGTATGTATGTATGTATGTATGTATATGAGTACATTATAGCTGTCTTCAGACACACCAAAAGAGGGCACGTTATCCCATTATAGATGGTTGTGAGCCACCATGTGGTTGCTTGGATTTGAACTCAGGACCTCTGAAAGAGCAGTCACTGCCATCTCTCCAGTCCCCATACAGATTTTTAAAAACTTTTTTTTTTGCTGGTGATTTTTCTCAAACACTTAATTTGTTTTACAAGCCAGCATACAAAACAAAAGCAGTAAGTTTCACCTTCCTGCACACTTGGTCTTGGCTGATTTTCCCTAGCCCAGTCCCTACCCCGACACTCCTGCTGCTCCCCTCCTTCCCCTCCCCTCCCCTCCTACATTCTGCTTTCTCTAACCTGTTTTTCTTCCTCCCAACACCCCTCATTCCCTCACATAGTAAGCACCTTTCTATCTTTATGCTCCACATCCCACATACATACATGTCTAGTACTTAAAATTTAAGATCAGTATGTGAGAGAAGACCACTTGGTACTTGTCTTTCTAAGCTTAGGAAACTTTTAATAATAATTTCCATTCTACAATTTTCCTGAAAAGGACCACAATTTCATTTTTCCTTGTTTTAATAAAATTCCACTGGGTATATGTATTACACTTTATCCATTCATCTGTTGATGGACATCTGGATTGGTTCCACCTTTTAGCAACTATGATTAGCTTAACAATAAGTATGGATCTGTAAGCATTTCTTGTATATTGATGTAGATTTCTTGTATATATCCAGGAGTATAGCTGGACAATATAGTATTTCCTCTATTCTTAGTTTTTTGAAAAAGATCCATTTTATATGATGTCTATATACCACATGCATGCCTGGTGCCTATAGAGGCCAGAAGAGGGCGTCAGATCCACTGGAAGTAAAGTTGCAGATGGTTGTGAGCTAACATGTGGGTGCTAGGAACTGAGCCTGGGTCCTCTGGATAAGTGAGCCATCTCTCCAGCCCTACTTTTAGACAGACTTTCTGGCAGTTAATATGAGTTCTCCATCAGCACTGTGCCTGCCTTCTTGATGTTAGCCTCTCTGACTGGGGTGAGATAAGAGTTCTGAATAGTTTTAATTTGTCTTTCTCTGATGGCTAAGGACACTGAACACCTTTTAAAATGTTTACTTGGTATTTGTGTTTGTCAGTTAAAGGTGTTGCCGCACATCAGGTGTGCTGACCTCTGCCTATAGTTCTTGCTATTGAGACCCTGTGAGCCATTGCTGGAGTCCATGAATTTAAGACCAGCCTAGGTGTCTCTGCAAGACTCTGACTAAAACATACAAAGTATACAACAACATAAGACATAACAAGAATATACACAATCTTAAGTTTTTTCTAAAGCATCTAGTCTAAACTATCAAGACATCTCTTAGGACCAAGCAGATGGGTCCTCAGTCTTCCCTGAGAACAGTGTGTCTGTCACGACTGTATCTCCAACCACAGTGGACTTCTCAAGGCACCATCTTTCGAGTGCAGGTTTCCCCGCTCCCCTTCTCTGAGCCCATTGTGCACAATACCCACTCACTAGTCTCTGCAGCAGAGGAGGCCTTCTCTGGCTGGTCTGCGGCACCCGTGTGCCTTTCCTTTGCTGTGTTTTTACTTTGGTCCTTCACTATTTTCTTGTTCTGGAAATGAGCAACAACAAAGTAGTTGTGACATCAGCTTTGTGTTCAAAGGCTTACTGTGAAAAGCAGCACACACACCTACAACAACATTCTACTGTCACATTTAACAACTCTTTCAACAGGTCAGGTCTACCCCTTGAAGCATAGTTCAAACACGAGACAGTTAATAAAAACCTGCCCAAAAGTTTATGTTTCTCTCTCAGCTCTCTGAAATACAAATAAACTGAGCTTTGTCATGACAAAATTGAAACAAAGCGGGTAAGTTTTATTTGCTCAGTATACTTCCCACCTCTTCCAAGGTTGGCCTAAGCAGGGAAGGCTGGCAGACAACCTTGGGAAGCCTCTCCCGAGGGCACCGAGACTTCTGCTACAAAGCGTCTCTGTGCCTTCCTGAGAGCACAGAGAACCAGCACTGCCTGCCAGTCGCGTTCAAAGCTTACATAAGCCCTGGCTTTCCCAGTGTGACCTCCCATTTCTGTCATATTGGTGCTGTAGAGGACAAGTGGTGTGGCCTTGGTCCACCTGCTTGGCCCTGTAATCTACAGTCTAGTTGTCCACTTTACTATAAGGATGGGGGAAGTATTCTTTTTCATAGACATTTGTGGCCTTTTACAGATACATGTTGTATGTATTTCATGTATATATGAAATCTTTAATTAGATTTTTTTAATTTATAAGTTAGGATGACTCAGTTAAAAATTTAAAAACAATAAAACTAGTTGGAATGTTAGATTGCTTTGAAAGCACAGATTTGCAGATTTGTGATGGGGAGATAATTCAGTTGGCAAAATACTTCCCATGTAGGCATGGGAACCTGAGAGTTCAATTCCTAAAACTCGCGTCAAAAGCTAGTCATGTTGACAAAAAAATAAAACCAAACAATGGCAGCTACAAAATAGGCTAAGGAGAGGCAAAACTGTATTAGGGATTGTCTCAAAGAAATCCTGAAACCTGGAGTCACAAGCTAAAGACCAAGAGGGCAGAGGGGATGCTCCAGCCAAGGCTGGCTACAGATGGGAGTTTCAGCAAGATGGCTGGCTGTCTCAAGAACAGCCATGCTCCATTCTGAGTGTGATGGCAGGAGAATGCTGCAGACACTGGCAGGAAGTCGGAGGGTTGGTCAGCCTGCTTATCCTATCCAGGCCCCATCTGACTGGCTGTCACATGCCCGCCAGGGAGGGCGGTCTGCTTCATCAACCAACAAATGCAAATGTCAGACTTATCCACAGATGAGATACACCCAGAGCAAGGTCAACAGAGCTTCTGGGCTCTTTGGCCCAGTTAAGATAACACATAAAATTAATTATCACAAGAATATGCCCCTGCCCTCTGGACAGTGCTATGGACTCAAGAGTCACATTTAGCATTCTTGATATTTGTATATGTATCCTGCCCCCAATCTGGCTTATGGTTTAGCATTTTTTCAAAACACCATGGGTTTTTATGATCTTGCTATGTAGCCTGGGCTGATTACAGGTATGCACACCGCATGTGGGCCCCTCCTTTTCTGAGACACAAGTAACAAGCGTGTGAGGCCATTTGAAGTTGTTCTGAGTCTGGCATGTCACTCATTTCAGAAAGAGAACTTGATGTTTCTAACATTCGTAAGTAATGGTTAAATTTATAAACTGATAGCCAAACAAACATACACACAGTGATTAAGAAGTCAAGCATATGAAAAGACCTAGAAGCAATTATTGCTTCCCCCCGCTAGCATCAACTATTGCAGAGGCAAGCGCCTGGTTATCTGCCTCAGTTCATCTATGTAATATGCATGTTACTAGCTCTGATGCTTCCCTCTGTCCATGTCCTTAAGATACACACTGCACCGACCCTACTTCTGTTGTTCCCGTCTTCTTTCCAGTGTTTTGTTAAGACTCCGGGTTTTATATGGCTGTCACTGTTGTTCTATATTCATGGCTACCCGTGTGGTCACTTGTCTTTCATGCACCACTTTTTGCTTTCTGGGAGTAGCTGGCCTCTTATTTTTATTTCCTTGACTTCAAAACTTGAATCCCAGCCAGGCACAGTGGCACACGCCTGCAATCTTGACACCCAGGAGGCCAAAGCAGGATGATTGCTTTGTTTTTCAAGACAAAACAATCTTTTGTCAGGCCAGTCCAGCCTCAAACTCACTGTGTGACTGACCACAACTTGATACAGATCAACAGCTTGGAACTGCTAAGGCTTGCTCGTGCCTGCCCACCAGTCTATGAGCACAGCCCTGAGACCACGGCTGGGCCTCTCTGGCTGCAGTACTGTGTCAATACTGGGAGGTGCGACCTTCCAGCCTTGGCTATCTTCTCACAAGCTTACAGACTACTAAGAGTAGAAACTCCAGGGAACTCTGTCAGTGCTGGGAGTCTGTTGTCAGCTGTTCTCTCCTCAGCTCAGTGTCTCTCCTGGACGTCTGGTCTCTGCTCTCTAAGTGCTATGTTATACACAGCGCTGTCCACCTCACTTGCTTTCTTTTGCTCAGGAGTAAGTCGTAGTACAGTGGATACCCAATGTCTCAAACTGCTGCTTTACATAATTTGTAGGAGGTTTTTGGAGAAGGTGCTTGGGGCCTGATCTCCAGGCCTCCAGCATGCTAGGCCCTTCCACTGGAATTATATTTCTAATCCTTTTCTGTTTTTTTAAAATTATTTTCATACACTTTCATCTTTAAAAAAACATTTATTTTTATGTGCACATTTTGCTTTCATGCATATCTGTGTACCACATATAGTGCATGTGGAGGCCTGAAGAGGGAGTCTGCTTTGCTGGAACTGGAACTACAGACAGTTGTGAGCTGCAATGTGGATGCTGGGAGTCAAACCTGGGTCTTCAGGAAGATGCTCTTAACTTTTGAGCCATCTCTCCAGCCCCTGCAGCCACATCTTGGTTGACTGACCAATGGAATGCTAGGATTTACTTAAAACTTGACTAGAAATAACATTTTGCACTTAGGAAGGCAGCACTTCAGCCAGTCAGGAAAACCCTCATCTAAGCTTAGAGCAGGGCTTCCCTTCGCCCATTCTGCCATCTATCTCCTCCAGCACCTTTCTTAAGAATCAGGCCATAGAACAAAGCAGGAGTAGGGCGATGAAGGACTGAGAGGCTCACAGAACAGTTATCAGTGCTCAATGAAGAGTTCTTTCTATTTTCACGTCAAAAATAAAAAGTCTAGGAAAAAATACATAGCTGGATGATTTTTAATGGATAATATTTTTAAAATTTCATTTATAGTGTTTTCTATGACTGAGTGAGCATCCTGTAACTGTTCTCGCTGTCTCTCTCTCACTGTGTGTATAGTGTATGTGTGTGCGTACATGTGTGCCTGAGTGCAAATGTGCACATGCTATGACTGACAATATGTAGGTCGGAGGACAGTCTTGGGTGTCACTCCTCATAGCACAATGAGACAGGGCTGTTTTACTGTTCACTGCAGTGGACTCCAGGCTTGGCTCGCTGGCCTCCAAACGTCCAGGGAGTCTCCTGATATTACCTCTCACTTAGTGCAGGAGTGCTGGGAGGACAGTGCACCACTGTCTAAGATTTGAACTCAAGTCCTCACTGTTGAGCAGCAGGTACTTTACCCACTGAGCCATCATCTCCCTAGCTGTAAAACTACTTCCATTGCTTCTAAAAGACTGTGTTTAATGCTGGCATAACTGTTATCAGCTTTGTGGGAGTTCATCTTCTGTTAACAGTAGTCAGTGGTGACTACAGACACTCATAACTGGTCAGAGTGCTGAGAATTAATGAATGTCTGCACTGTTGAATGTCCAGTCATACATGTGTCATCACCTCCAAGGCTCAGACAGTGTCACAGAATTCAGGGCAGAAGGATGTAAGAGCCAGAGGAAAGTGCAACTCCATGTGCATTACATTTCTGGGCATGAGAAGGCATTGTGCTTCCCAGTTCCAGCAGCTGTGGTCACCTGCATAGGACTAACTGCATGGACTCCACCTTCCCAGATGATTTGTGCACAGTTAATGGCTGAGTTAATGAGGGAGGGAGGAGGGAGAGGGGGGAGAGACATTTTCTTCAGTGCTATAGCTGGTAAGATGCTCACACGACCATGAACAGACTCTCAATCATGATCCTGTAAGCTACCCTAATAAAAGATTTGAAAGTAGAGGGGATAAAGGAGGAGAGGACAAGGGAGAGCAATGGGTGTGACTGTGCTCAAAATCTATTATGTATATGTATTAAAGTGCCATAATGAAACCCATTAATATGTATAACTAATGCTTATGCTAAAACACTTTACAATAAAGCAATTACAGAGATTACAAGCAATAAGAATCCTAACTCTTGCATTTTTGCAGAGTACTTATAGAACAGTACAAGTTTCTAAACATTACATGTAATTTGAAATTTTACATCATTATACACTTAAGACATTCCCATGAAATCACTTTTCAGTAGCACATAATTGTAGCTTGCAAACTCTAAGCTGGCATGCCACTCTTCATGTCACTAGGAACACAAAGGTAAATAGCCCACTTCTGCTGTGGTCACTAAGAGCCTAGTGGACGGCCTCCAGCACACGGGCACTAAGTTTCCAGTCACAGAATGACTGCATTAGAGAAGTAAAAAATAAACTGTCTCTGCAACGATAACAGATTACAAATGAGACGCCTTGATGGACGTGCGTCCTTCCAGACATTTTCTGTGTAGACATGAACCCATGACTGTATTTCCCTCCCCAGTATATCCAAAAGAATGCCATTTTTTTTTCTTAAGACAGGGTCATAATAACCATCCCTGGGTGATCTGGAACTCTTATAGACCAGGATGGCATCAAACTCACAAAGAGCCTCCTGTCTCTGACTCCTGAGTGCTGGGATTAAAGGAGTGTACCAACTAAAATCACAGTATTTTAATTCAGTAAGACCATATCTTACCATATCGTAACTTTTCATTGTTTAAATATATTATAGCTGGCCTCTAACTCACAGAGCTCCACCTGCCTCTGCCTCCCAAGTGCTGGGATTAAAGGTGTAAACTACCACACCTAACTCTTAGTTTTAACTGATCTTTAGACTATTTGTGAATAATGTTCCTCTAATACTCCAATCAAGTGAGAAGTTCATGTTATATATCTAAATGTATTAAAGTCATCAGAGCACTACATTGATGATGGACTGCCTGTCATTTCTGGTTACCTTGGTGATGGACTGTCTGTCATTTCTGGTGATGTTGGTGATGGACAGGTCATCATTTCGGGTTACCTTGGTGACCGACTGGCTGTCATTTCTGGTTACCTTGCTGGTGATGGACTGGCTGTCATTTCTGGTTACCTTGGTGATGGACTGCCCATCATTTTTGGTGTCCTGTGCAAGACTCCAATTCCCTGTCACCTGAGGAGACTGTAAAATGATTTCTTCTGGAAATAATACTTTGAAACAAGAAAAAGTGAAAGGACAGATATTATTTAAAAGTATGAATGAAGACAACCTAAATATCTATAGTTGGTTCTGAAATAATTCGTATTCCATTCTGTTCTGTGGAGATTCCTCTTTTCCTAGTTTTAATATTAAGTAGTATTGCAACAAGCCACAACTTATCTCTGTGAGAAGAAGGATGAACTACATTACCAGGAGTACAATGCAGAAAGCAATGAACTAACTTTCACTTATTTAAGTATGCTATCTTTACCGAGTTGAAATAGCTAAAAAGGGGGGTGGGGTGGGGGGTGGTGGAGAAACTGCCCAATAGGAAGGTAAAGGAATGTGCTGCCACGTAATTTCAATTCTAACAGATCACTGAAGAACTGAAGAGACTATTTTGCACAAAAATTTCCTGACCTCTATAAATGTGGTCTAGGAGGGTTTCCAACTACTAATCTACAGAACACTACCTTTTACGCCCAAATGAATGACCTGTTCAAGCGCATAGTGACACCGTCTACTTGTGGTCCTGTCAGAAAGATTAAAATAATGAACTCTGTTAGTTTAGAATTTATAAAAATTTGATTATAAATGTTATGATGTGAATGTTCTTTTCAAACTCAAAAACTTAGGTGAAATTTTGTGTATATGCTCTGTGGTAGCTCTGGGAGGTGCGCCCTTTAAGAGATGATTAGGTATGCAGGAAGAGCTTTGTCACCAAGTAAATTTACACTTCTGCCCTGGCTCTGTCGTCCCTGCTCCGGTGCTCCCTTTAGTGCTCCCTTTAGGGCTCCCTTTAGGGCTCCCTTCAGGGCTCCCCGGCCACGTCACAATGCAGCTGGAAGGCCCTCACCGAGGTTGCAAAGCCTCCAGAACTGTGAGGATAAGTCTTTTCTTTATAAATTATCCAGTCTGTGGTCTCTTGGCATAGCAACAGAACAGAGACAAGACGATTAACTTTCAGCAACCACACACTAACACAACCTTTACAAAAGGCTTGTAAATAAAGAACCATGTCAAAGGTCAGGTGTTACAGGGTCATTAGGGCTTGCTCCTGCTCCTATCTGAAGGATTAAACGGGAGCTGTAACTACCTGGATCTACATAACACACCAGGTAATTAGGACTTTTGTACAAAAGGAGAGACAACTCAGGTATCAGGACAGCAGGTGCCATCCTTTCTGGAAGAGCAAGGAATATTAATAGAACTGTGTAAAGAGTAAAAGAAAAAAAGAAAAATTGCTGTAACGTTTCTTTCCTTTGAAAGTAGAAAATAACAAAGAACCGATTTTCAATAAAACAAGATTACTAACTCTCCAAAGCACGAAAGAAGCAGCTCCAGTCAGCAAAGCACAGACGCTGACTCATGCCTTTTAGAGACATGAGACAGATTTCTTGAAAACTCAGAGAGGGGTGGGATACAACACAGGCATCTGACCATTTTCAACTATTACAGGGTATAGAGTGGTTAATAAAACCTCGGTTAGGATCTACTTCTGTGGTGCATAACTGGGAGTGTGTACATGCTACGGTACCTCTGTAAGGCCCACTGAGCCTGTATAAGCCCTGCTTTTCTCTGTCCTGCAACATAATTGCTTGGACAATAAACTCCATAGAAAGAGGGATAAGTGGTGGGACAATAACCCCAATTTGGCCAAACCGACTCTAAAAAGGATAGAAAATGAGGAAAAATTAAGTAGATGTCATACATGTATGTATGGGGTGGGGGTGGGGCACAGGAGAATAAACAAGGCTTCATAGGAGGGCAGAAATGAGAAAGAAAGGGTCACCTAAACCAACTTCCCAGGTATGAACTAGTATTCAAGAGGAAGACTGCAAAGATGTCAACTGTCTATTTTAACATCTTAGTACAGCATAAAAAGAATCTTGAGGCTGGAGACATGGTTCAGCAGTTCAGTGCATTCTCTGATCTTGTAGATTTCAGATTCCAGAATCCATGTCACAACCTATACATACCTCCACCTCTAGGAAATCTGGTTGCCATCCTCTGCACTTTGCACTTATTTGCTCAAACACCCACACCCACACACTCGTATGCATGTATGTACAATCTTTAGAAAAGAATCTTTATTATGTCACTGGGGACTAAATGACCAGCAACTGAACTAGAGTGGCAAAGTAGCTCAGGGCAATACCCACACAGCACTAAACACGAGAGGCAGAAGGAAGAAGTCCTTCGATGTATGCTCTTCACCTGTAACATATGAGAAACTGGAGAAAGAGAAGCAGATGGAGCCCGAAGTAAATCCGAAAAAGGAAATAATAAAAGATCAGAGCAAAACTCACCAGAACAAAAGAACAGCAGAGGATACCATACCAGTCAAGCCAGAACTGGAGTCTTTGACAGGATCATTAAAATACCAAACTTTTAGGACTGGAAAGATGGCTCAGTAATTAAGAGCAATGACTGATCTTACAGAGGATCAAGGTTACATTTCTAGCATCAAATGGTGCTAGCCAGACCTGGAGGATGGCTCAGGGGATAAAGCCACTAGCCACTTACATCTGATGACTGAGTTTAACTCCCAAACTCAAGTAAAGACTGAAGAAGATAACTGACTCCACAACGCCTTCTCTGATCTCTATGTGCACTGTGCCACACACACCCACATATATTACACACACTCATATGCACGTGTGCATACGTACACATACACATGTGTGCAAAGAAAAAGAACCTCATATTAAACCTAAAGGTTCTTTATTTTAGTAGGACATTGTAATACAAAACTTAAAAGTGTCCTACAAAGAAGGTATCCTCCAGATCTAGAAGGCTTCAGAGGGAACTCTACCAAATATTTAAGGAAGAAATGATGTTCATTCTATACAAAGTTTGCTAGAATATACAGTGTATGTAGGGGTTTACTGTAGTCCAATATATCTCATAAGCATACATAAATATAAACATGAATACATTTCAGCAAATCAGACCTAACAAACATAAAAAGGAACCACAGCGTGACCAAGTACCATTCATCTCATAGGCAAAGCTTAATTCACACCTTGGATTCCTTGCTGAGAGGATGTGCTGAGAGAGCAAGCTATTGGAAATTAAAGTTAATATTGTTTACAATGGTATTAAACTTAAATAAAAATACCAGGGCCAGGAGCGGTGGTGCACAGCTGTGATCCTAGCATTCAGGAGGCAGAGGCAGGTGAACCTCTATGAGTTAGAGGGCTGCCTGGTCTACATTGCTGAGTTCCAGGTGAGACGAGGCTATACAGTGAGACCCTGTCTCAAAAAACAAAACAAACCAACAACAAAGGAACAAATCTGCCACAAATATGCAAAAGCTACAGCTGAGAAGTACATATTGATAAAACTCAAGAAAGAAGTAAATAAACAGAGAACTACATGTTCTCAAGGACTAGATGGCAATGTCCTAACAGTACCAACTTTCCTTACCCTTGCCACGATAAACACCTACTCTCAGAATTTCTCACAAACAGTGATTCAGTTAGCAGGGGATGGACCCTTTGGAAAGGGGCCCACTGTTCTCCCAGGTTTTGGCACCAGTTGTGAGGGTGCACTGACACCACTGAGTTGGACTTCTCCATGGGTAGGAGGGGGTTTATCATGAATATGAGACTGCTGCATGGCTCTCTCAGGGAAGGAGAGAGTCGCACACTGGTGACTGACAGGGCTATCTCTAGTGTGGGGATATGTAGGCCAGAAGAGCATAGTGGCTTTGATACACACCACAGGTACGTGCCAATAAAGAGCCAGACACCCCATTTGCCAGGGGAGGTAAGGGAGTGGCTCTTATGGGCACACAGAGACCAGGTTCACAGGTTTCCGAGGAATACTGTGCAACCCTTCCGTTCTCCCTGTCAGCATCTAGCCTGAGCTGGTCCCAGACTGTCATTTTGGGACATAGGCAGTGGCAGTGCATTTTCTGGAGGGACTGGAACCTACCACAGGGGTCATCTACAGAGTGCAGCATGGCTAACATGCCATCTCTTGCATGCTCACAGAGACTTTGACAGAGAACCACAAGGTTCAAGGACAGATCATCTGGGAGGATGAAAAGCCTTTGTATTAAACTCACTAAAATCTTACCTATTGTATGTAAACTCCACATCCATAGGTTCAAAATTATACATCTGTTCAAATCCTGGATTAAGTTTAAGAGTTACATTTTCTTCATGAATCTAAAATAAATAAATAAATAAATGAGTGATTCAACTTCTCCACAGGAGACTGGCCTTCCTGGGACAATCCTGTATCTATATTTGGCAATACAACACGAAAATACCATTTCAAAATTTGGTATCTTGCAAATCCTTAAGCTATTCAAACAGGAGGATGTCCCCGTTCACATCAGTGTTTCATCAGCAGCACTCCTGTGCCAAGTACACTGATAGTCTGCCACCCACTCCATGCCATCCAAGTGCCACACCAGGCCTTCCCTTTCCTGCATAAAATAATACCTCATACTTTCTCCTGCGTAGCAAAGAAAGGAAGCCTCTGAGGACAACAGGAGGAGAAGCAGGACAGCAAACCCAAACACCCTCAGGTGGAGAGCACTGAGGCTGTGGCTACCCAAGGGCCCAGTCACAGAGTCCTGTCACTCTCAGAAGATGCTGCCACAGCCCTTCACGATGAAGGCTGCCCAGCAGAGGCTTCTGAGTTACCCAAAAACTGAAAGGGAATCCACAACCTAAGGTCACTAAGCTCACTGAAGCCAAGCTACTGAGACCGAGGGCCATGGCCCTCACCAGCCTAGGACACTGTAGACTAAATTGACCTTTTGTCTGAAAAAGCTGCAAATGAGAACACAGAAAGATACATCTAAGCAAGCACAAGGCAACTTAAAACCACCACAGAGCTTTAGAGAACCACAGACCACTCAGAAGTAATGATCAGTAATCATTCAGGCAAGAGGGGACTGGGAAGGTTGCAAGGGTTGTGTGTTCCCTAGAGTCCTAGTTACTTTTATGTCCATCTGTCACAAGCTAGTCATTTGAGAAGAGGAAACCTCAGCTGAGAAAACACCTCCTTGTCAAGTCAGTAGGACATTTTTTTGATTAATGACTGATCTGGGAAGGCCCAGGCCATTGTACATGGTACCAACCCTGAGTAGGTTGTCTGCTTGAAGTAAAATAGCAGGCTGAGCAAGCCATGAGACACAAGTCAACAAGCTGCATTCCTCCATGGCTTCTGCCTCATTTTCTGCCTCTAGGTCCCTGCCTTGAAGGTTCACACTTTGGTTTCGTCTGATGATAAACTGTAACCTCTAAGTCAATTAAATCATTTCTTCCTCAAGCTGTTTTGGACATGGTGTTTTATCACAACAATAGAAACCTAATTAAAACATCTAGTACACAATTGGCAGGATGATCCCCTGTGAGGGGGGCCAGCTGTTAGTGGGTATCTCTCAGCAAGGGCCCAAATGAGTCTTCTCTCCCCAAACTCTACAAATTGGCTCTCCTAGTAGGGCACAACTTTCCAGGGCCAAGAGACTACACTGGCCTATCCCTGTTGGTTGTAAGGTGTCAGAGTTGACTTCAGCACGGTAACTACTTGTTTCAGATGTGGCTTCTCCACCAACTAAACCATCTGGGCCTAGTGAACACCTTCTGCACCAGCCTGAGTATCCCACCCCATGTTCTAGACAGAAAACTGATGGCAGAACCAAGGGACCCACGCTGAGACTGAGGGTGTAGTGACTGAGCACCTGACTTTATGGAACATCCTTTAGCACATGACTTACCATCCACTAAAGGGCCTCAGCACCACACTTACTATGTCCCTCCTCCTGAGGCCCACCCCTTTCTAGCTCTTCCTGATCATACACACAGTGCCCAAAACTGATTAAACACAAATATGGCTTACAAGTAGTTTTATATAGGTGAGAATTATAGACTTTCTTAGATAGGAAGTTCCCTTTACACAACAAAGATTACTCAAAGAGTCATCAAGTCTTTAAATGTCCCACAATACAAAGCCACTAGAGTCCCTCCTCAAAGGTAGATGGGTTGGTCTGACCTTCACTCTGAGGATTATCCTCTCACCTCCATGACATAGCCGATATATTCAATGACATGTCCATTGTATTCTTGAGATTTTAAAATTAGTTTGTCACCTAGGTTAAAAAAATATTTACATAAAATCATTTCTCATTTTACTATGAAATCAAATCTTAATGAAGTATAATAAAATATAACATTTCTGATATTTGTTGCTTAAAGATAGTATATAACAGAAACATGGATAGAATATACTCTTGATCATTCCCATTTAAGTAAATGTTCAAAGGACAAAAATGGGATAATCTACGTGTTCAGCCAGTTCTTCAGTGTGACCTTTAATCCACAGTGAGATCGCACCTGCGTAGAGGGAAGGCCGGCTCTCCGCAAGCCCTGGGACCTCCAGAACCAGCAGATCCCCCTTCCTCTTGAGGACAACGCTGCTCATGTTGTATTCCTTCAGCTCTACTTCTGCATGGATCTCCTCTAGCCACAACAGAGTGGAGAACTTCTCCTTGTAGTTTGACATGTTCAAAAGCTGAAAAAGAATCATCCAGTCTGTGAAGGAGAACAGCACATCCCAGATCTGTGTCTAAGGAACGAGCACCCAGGGAGTCCAGCGTCTAAAGTGCTCACATCCACGGCATTTACTCCAGACCAGACGACTCAGGTCAGAGGTTACGAACCCCATCAGCGTACCCCCATCCTGAGGCTTAGGGAGGACCATGGGGTTCTGGCTCTGCAATGGCCAAACCTCTCTATTCACTGCCATAGTTTGGGCCCTTAGACAACTGTGTGTGTGTACACATGTACAGTACATGTGTACATGTAGGTGCACTTGCCTACCTCCTTGGGTACATGTAGAGTCCAGAGAGTGATGTCAGAATGTCTTCCTCACTCTTCTACCTTTTGTTTTCAAGATTTTATTATTTTGATGTGTACAAATGTTTGCTTGCTTGTATAACAAGTACAGACACATTCATGAAGTGCTGTGAGGTAGGGGCAGAAGAGAGCCCTAGAGCTACCACACCTGGTGTTACAAAAGTCTGTGTGTGGGTCACCATGTGGGTGCTGGGAACCAAACGCAGGTCCTCTGCACTAGGAGCAAATGCTATCAGCTGCAGAGGCACCTCTCCAGGTCTTTTCATCTTACTTTTTGAGACAGGTTCTCCCTGGACCTAGAGCTCACCATTTTGGCTACACTGACTGGCAAGGGAGCCCTGGAATCCCCATCTCCATTTCCAGCCTGGTTAGACACATCAATCACATCAATATTTTAAATTGAGTAATGAGAAAATGAACTCAGGCCCTCCTGGTTGCACAGCAAACGCCTCCCTCTCAGAAGCCATCTTCCCAGATGTCCTGGCTAGTTTTGTGTGCCAACTTGACCCAAGTTAGAGTCATCAGCAAAGAAAAAGCCTCAGTTGAGAAAATGCCTCCGTGATCCAGCTGTAAGGTATGTCCTCAGTTAATGATCAGTGGGGGAGGGCCCAGCTCATGGTGTGTTCTAGAGGAAATCGTTTAGGAAGCCGTGGGAAGCAAGTCAGTCAGCAGCACTCTTTCATGGCCTCTGCATCAGCTCCTTCCTCCAGGTTCCTGTCCTGCTTCAATTCCTGTCCTATCTTCCTCCAATGATGGACTATGATCTGGAAGTGTAATCTGTAAATCTGTGGTAGAATCTGAGTCCAAGGACTCACCCTGGTTGTGAATAGAGCTGTAGCGGTGAGTAGCACCCCACATCCTTCAGATGTTCTCCTACCTCTGCAAGAAGCGGCTGGAAAGTCAGGATGTCAATTTTCTGTTCCACACATTTTTTAAGTCTATCTGGTATTGGATACTGTGGAAGAAAACTTGGAAGTTGTCGCCTTGAGTTCCTTAAAAGAAAAACAAGTTAAATCAAAGTGCGTAAGTGTGTATGTTTGTGTGTGTCCACATGTGAGGCACATATACACTTGTAGAGAGGCCAGAGAAAAACTTTGGGTGTTGTTCAAGTGCATCAACACTTGATTTTTTGAAACAGTCTCTCTGGCCTAGGAATTACCAGATTAGGCTAATCTGGCTAGCCAATGTGCCCCAGGATCTGTCTGTCTCTACCTTCCCAGTGGTGGAATTACAACATGGCACACCACTGTGACATGCTTTTTAATATGGGTTCTGGAGATTGAACTCAGTTTCTCCTGGTTATATAGCAAGTACTGACTGAACTCAAAGTAATTCTTAATCTAGATGTCTTATATGTTTATGGTATCTCTTATCTTTAATGTGTGGGTCAAGAAATGTTTCAGATTTTTTTTTATTTGTTTTCCCCCAGTTTTGGGATATAACTGAGCTATACATCTATATACTGCTAGCATATTATTCTTCCTCATTTTGCAATACTACATAGATTTTATCAGTTATAGATTTTCTGAAATGCAACAAAATCTGAAGCTTGTAGGTCATGTCAATATTTAGACATTTTCAGATTTCAGAAGACTTGAGGTTTTGGTGACGCTCCTATGAGACATTTCTCCTCAGACACTCTGGCCTGTTTCAGAAAGGCTAGAGTCCATTTGTTAATGGAAACACCTGACATGAGAACCCGACTAGGTCACTCTGGGTTCAGGATCCTGTCTCCATACAAGCTGTGCCTTGGTATTTTCATTTCTGCAACAGAGCTGGGCAGAGCTCTGCAAGCTCTAGGGGACTAAGGCAGGAAAGTCCTAGGAACCTGCTTAGACCATGGGCTTGAAGTCAGTTTTAACTTCCTAAGTAGCTAACCTCTATCACTGCACCTTTAGTGAAGGTGAGGTACTAGAAGTGATACTGACACATCACCAATGAGAACACACTTGGTAAAAGCTACCCTGTGTGGAACCTGATTCAACTGATCTGCTGGTTCTTGGCTGTTTCTCTGGAGAAATCTAGGCTCATCCAAAGCTTCTACCTTCATCTAGTTAGCTGCACTCAAATTCACAGCAGTTTTTCGTTCAGTAAGGCAAAGAACAGAGAAATGGGGAGAAGTGGAGAGAGAGAACGAGGATAGAACAGGGTCCTTCAGGCTCAGACACGGTTCATGTGCATTGAGGGAGAGAGGTATATGCCCAATCTCTCGACTTCATGGCCACTTCCTGTACAGTGGGTTCCTTTAACTCAGGACTCAGCAGGTAGTCTGTGTGTCTCTGCGTGGAAACTTTGAAGTCAACTACAGGACTAATCCAACAGTACTGAGGGTTATGGTGCTTAACTCTGTCTTCACCTCTGCAGGTGACAGGCATTTGGACAGCAGGGGCATGGAGTAAATAGTAATGAAAAACTAACTGCAAAAGTTAATGAGATACAGAGGGACTAAGACAATCAACATGCCTACAAACAGGCAGCTCTCTGAGTTCCTGGCTAGCCAGAACTACACAGTAAGACCATGTCTCAATACCAAAAGCAAACATAACAGACTTCTGCTCACATAGAACAATGGAATAAAAAGGGAAATCCAGAAATAACTCATACAGCTACAATCATTTGATTTTCAACAACCATGTAAACCAGCAGCAGAGAAATGACAGCCCCAACAAACCCCACAAGTAGTTCTCTCTATGTATAGGAGTTAAACAGATCCCTACCTCCTGTTCTCTACAAAAACCATTTCAAATGGACCAAAGACCCTAAATAAGTCCCACACTCTGACTCTGCATTTCATGATCAAGGCACTGGCAAGGTTTACTGTGCCTGTGTCTACAATAGCTCAGTCATGGAGCAGTGCTGGACAAGCAGAGGTTCACAGAATTGAAAAGCTTTTGTACAGTGGAAGAAGCAACTGGCGTGAGGGAGCAGCCTGCAAAGCTTCAGCAGCTGACAGGGAACTAAACTCCAGAGCTAGCTGGGCGGTGGCAGCGCACGCCTTTAATCCAGCACGTAGCAGAGGCAGGCGGACCTCTGAGTTCCAGGCCAGCCTGGTCTACAGAATGAGTTCTAGGACTACACAGAGAAACCCTGTCTTGAAAACAATAAACCTAGAATCTATATGAACTCAAACATCAGCCATACAATAACAACAATAACAACAATAACAAAGCATCCCAAAACATCCAGTCAATATTTAGGCAAATGAATTGGACAGACAGTTCTCAAAAGAAAGACAAATGGCTAAATGATCATAAAAATGCACATTATATTGCTCAGAGATTCCTTCTCTCTATCTTGGTGACAACAGAGGATTCTGAATGCCAGTGAGGGCATGGGAGCCACACCATTGTGGAACTGTGATGTGGCACAGCCACTGAGGTCAGTACAAACCTAAAAAAACTAAAACTAAAGCCAGAACAACCCAGGAGCTGCCCCCAGGGTGCTGTCCACAGGACCCCACACATCAGCACACCACAGAGAAACCTGCACATGCATGCTGATTCACTGTCCTCGACAGCTCTAATAATGCAATCAGTCCAGACAGCCAGCAACGGCTGATGCACAGTGTCATGTATATTCATACAGGAGTTTCAGTCAGCCACAAAAGGAGAACAATTGTGTTATGTGTTGAAACTAGAGATCATCATCTTAAAAAGAAAGGATGGAAGGAAAGGAAGGAAGGAAGGGAGGGAGGAAGGGAGAGAAGGAAAGAAGGCAGGCAGGAAGGCAGGCAGGCAGGTAGGCAGGCCAGCTAAGGAAGGAAATTTTTCTCTTATATGTAGAATACAGATGTTTAAACTCACACCCCATGAGAAGGAAGAAAAAAGACTGTGTGTGAGGAAAAGGGAGAAGGAAAAAAGAAATACAAATGCTGAGACTACTGGAGGGAGGGGGTAAAGACAAGTGTGAGCAGGCAGACATCGTCAAGGTACAGTTATCTGTGTGTTTAGAAACATCACAAAACCCCCACTGTTTTATACACTTACTTAACACAGGTGTGGTGGTTCACACCTTTAATCCCAGCACTCAGGGAGGCAGAGACAGGCAGATCTCTGAGTTTGAGGCCAGCCTGAAACCTACAGGGCGAGTTCCAGGACAGCCAGGGATAAACAGAGAAACCCCGTCTTGAAAAACCACCACCAACAAACTGTAAAGAAATCTGTTGTAGTACATGACCCCACCCTGATGTCTACAACAGGAGCATGACTGAGCACTGTGACTGAGTGACCGGGGAGTCCTGGCAGCACATGCAGGTATTAGACAGCTAGGGGTGAGTGCCCACCACTGCCCAGACTGCCAGGAAACCAACATTCTTATTCTAGAGCAGTGGTCCTCAACCAAGGGGTCACAACCCCTTTGAGGTCATATTTCAGATGCCCTGCATATCAGATAGTTATATTACGATTCCTAACAGTAGCAAACTTACAATTGTGCAGTAGCAATGAAATAATTTTATGGCTGGGGTTACCACACCATGAGAAACTGTATTAAAGGCTTGCAGCATTAGGAAGACTGAGAACCACTCATCTAGAGGAAGTCTTGTACATGGATGTGCTAATACTCCCAGGGAAATAGCTAGCAGGGTATTGGAGTATTTGTGCTTGTTGGCATGTATCTTAGCTTGCTCTTGAGAAACTCTGGCTGGACGGTGTGACACTAGGTGGGAACCGGAACACTTGCTCTTACAGTCATCACCCATCTCATGGACTCTCCAAGCCTGCAGACAGGGTGCCATCTCGCTCCCAATCTGGGCTTTGTCTCTAGATGCGTACCTTAAAGTGAACAAGAACCATCAGCACTTACTGACTGCTCTGTGCCAGGAAACTGCATTTTATGTGCTCTAACCATTCACTCCTCAAACTACATGAGGTAGAGACTATCACTTACAAATGAAGTTAAGGCACAGAGAGGTCAAGAAACTTTCTCAAAGCCACACAGCTTCTTGGTCGCAGTGCTGTGATTCAAACAATGGTCTAAAGAAGCATGGTGTCCACAGTTGCCTTCCAAATAATGGTCAACGACAAGTTCAGCAATCCCATAATACTGTCTGCTAACACATTCTCCTTTCAGTCTACAATGTAGAAGTCCATCATCCTTTGTCTTAGACTGTTACTGGGTTAACATGATCTGAAATCCAGAATTTTCCAGTATTAGAGAAATAATATTCTTGCCTGCTGGGCTGTGGGTGGCTCCTGAACTCAGACCCTCAGGAGTGGCAGCGGCATGACCACATGTCCAGCGCCCAGGACAAAGCCATTTAACCCTCACGGGTCACTGGGTTTTGGACCAAACTTATAACAAAATGTGTTCCTCAGAAGTTTTATGCTTTGTTAACTGCAGACAGAGAAGAAGGACCTGGGTTCTAACCCAGGCAGACAGAAGTGGGTCACCCACAAACCTTCTGTGCTCAAGTCATAGAATTCTGGTACCATTCTTGAATCCTGGGGCCCAACACAAACCACACTGCAACCAGCCATCAAGGCACAGATGCTCTGCTGATGCTACAGCAGAGGGCAGCAGAGCCAGTCCTACCCATTGGACGGGAGTTGCCAAGAACCAATCCACTCTGTTTTCAAGTGGCCCCAAGATCTGCCCCGGAAAAGCAGAGCAGGGGGTTCCTGCCCTGGTACGTTCCACAGACAAGCATCCTGCCCAAGAACGGTAATGGGAAGAGGCTCACACAGGCCTTGCCCTTGTCACTTCCTCATCTGAGGAGGAAAAGGAATGACAAGGAGGGGTGGGGACACATCTGCCTCTCCAGAACATATAGAGCAAACACAGAAAGTCACACTCCCATCTCAAGGTACCTTTTCTGTGTGGTCACAACAACTGTAGTCTTTGCAGACACTAATGTTTGGGAGCTTTTAGGCTTTTTCCAGGAAAAGGGCTCGCGCACAGCGATCAGCGCCTCCTCTTTGCTCACTACGTTCACCTCAAGATGTCGCCCAATGAGGAAGTTAGAAAAACAGAGCAGAAGGAGCTCCTTGCAGCGGCCAGGGTTTCTTGAAAGAAAAATAGAAATTTAGTCTCAGTTATAAGACAGATTCAAACTGATTTCGCTTTCAATATTTAAGGAAGTTGCAAAGCTCTAAGAAACAGTCATGTTGACTTTTTAGTAATTTTTTACACAGAAAAGTTTACTTCATAAAACAAGAAATGTAGTATTTCTCAAGTGTGATGGGTAATCTCAACTGTCAGTGTGGTATCACCAGGGAGCTAGGCCTTAAATTCCACACACCCCCGCCCAACCCCAGGGTATTTTATCATAGCAACAGGCAAAGTAACTAATGCATCAAGATAAATTCAGGTGCTTAAAACAGTCCTTTCTGTAACTCTGACATTTAACAGAGAAAACACTTTCAATATTCCCAAACTTCCCGTATTCCCGACTCCTACCGTGACTGAAATGGTGTGGTTTTTACTTGGCTGTTTATTTCCAGGGTGGTTCTGACACAGTGCTGCTGTGCATAGTAACCTCTGCTTATAACTGTCGTTTTCTCGACCTAATAACTCCTGCTACTTTATGGTTAGAAACCCAGCTAAGCCACCTGCATTGTATATGGGTGACTGAAGGACTTGTGTTTGGTTAAAGGTTACCAACAAGGCAGTCAGATTTACATCTTCAAAAGGATGTAAATGACTGGTGATATGGAAGAAGCCTAGACCAAATATCAACCTTCCTGGCCCAGGCTTCTGAGCAGCCATAATGTTAGCAGGGACGAGGAGCGAGAACAGGAACAGGAGAGCTGCGCGAAAGGCTGGGAGTACACCAGGTACAGTCACCAGGTGAGGGCAGCGGAGTGGAGACACGACTTTCCAGTCTGGGCTGGGCCCCTTTTGCTCCCCCTCAGCCTCTCGGTTCACTACAGTGACTTGACGAGATCCCAGGGGATGAGAAGGGGATGCAGACAGACTAAGATCCTAGGGACACCAGGACACAGTGGTAATGAGCTCAAGATGGCTGCCATCAGAAAGGCTGAGAGGCAGCAGAGGGTGCTCCATCTAAATGGCTCACGAGCACATTTTCTTTGCAAAGATGGAGTCAGGTTGTTTGCTGAAGATAAGAGTGGATTCCATCTTATGTAGACGTTTTCTGGGTCCATGCGTGTCTTGTGTCTTTGTGATTTGGTTCTATCAGAGACAGACATGGATTTTTTTTAACATAAGCATCACAGATGAAGGAAAGAAAACAAGCACATACTTAGCATCACATATGACCACAATGGACGTCTTCTCCCCTGGAGGAAGGAGCCCCCCAGGCCCAGGCTCCTGTTTCTCTGGTGTATTTCCTTTTTCTCTACTTTCTTCTTTACAAGCACAGCCATCTAGAGACGACATTTATACCAACAGGTTGTGGGGAAGGTAACTTATTCCTAACAGTGTTGGCAATGAATGCTCACACACATCAACATACAGAAAAAGGAAGCAGGCATGGGGATGTACCTACAAGACCAGCCAGGATGGGGAGAGGCCTCTGGCCCTGGAAATCTCCCGGGTTGAGGAGTACCTGTATCTCCTAAAGCACATGCTGTGAAGCTGTTTCTGTCCCTATCCCAACCCCAACACTGCAGGACCAGAAGGACCCAAATTCAAAAGGGCTCAGACATCAAGTATTGCCAGGGCAAAGGGTGGACTTGTTAAGTTACTAGTCAAAAGGCCAGCTCAGTTCCTGGACCTCACGGGGACGCAGCTGCACCAGCTACCTGGAAAGATGCCTGTGTTGTTCACCAGATGGCTCTCTGGAATCCCATCCGTTCTGTCTTCTCTGTGATGATTCAATGAATTAACATTTTCACCCTCAGGAACAGAAACAGCAGCTGTTCCTGAGCAGGACTTGCCTCTGCCCTGTGTCTCAAGTCTAAACTGGTGTGCCTTATCCCAGCCAGCCAGTCTGCAGCTCACAAGGTCCTGAGACGTCTCTCCTTTATTCCTGGAAAAAAGCAAAAAGATCGTGTACTATGTCAGGACTTCCAGAGCAGACATTACAGTCAACCAAACCCACACAATTCAGTGTTGCAAAGGGTCCCTGCATACACCTTACAGTTTGAAGGACATTTTAGGATAAAACTTGTAGAAAATGAGAGATACTTTTGTTATGCAGACCAGCCTTGAACTTGCAGTAATTTTCCTTCAGTTTGTGTGTAGGTGCGTGCCTCAGGATGTGCTCGCAGAGGCTGAAGAATAACTCAAGGGAACCAGCTCTTCGCTTCCACCTTAGTGTGGGTTTAGGGGTTGAAATGAGGTTTCCGGGTCTGCACAGCCTTTGCCAACTGAGGCCACTCACCAGCCAAGGGGTGAAATAGTTTATAGACTTTCAGAGGGAAGATAAATAGGCAATATACAATTGTTTTCTACAGAGCATCTTAAGTCACAGTCTAAAAGCAACTTATATCCCTTTACCTGAAGCTCCAGGGCACACTTACTCTATCCAGATCACGATGGCTTTGCTTTCTCCTTCCTTCAATGTTCCGAAACTGGTCATTCTTGTAACTTCGAGGTCTCCTTTGTTTTTCAGTAAGAGGGTCCCATAGGGCTCCTTAGGGGCCTCACCAATAGTGGCATCTCTGAAGAAGACACTGGTGTCAAAGTGCGGAGGCCTCCCTACAGCACTGCCGTCTCTCCCCACCTTCCTCCCGCCTCCCTACAGCACCAACTGCCCAATAACATGATGGAGGACCTCACTGCTGAGGTTTCTGCTCTCTATTTCCTCCCAGACTACAAGGGCTGGCTGGTTGGAAGGAGGGAAGGAGACACACACAGGGCTTTGCATTCAGAGATCTCCCAAACTTGTGTTTGGAACTTTTTTCTTTTAAGTATAGGTGAAGGCTACATGACTACATTTCCTTTACAATAAACTTCATTCTTTATGCTGATCCTGTAAAAATAAGATGAGGATGAAAAATGCCCATTGTCTAAATATTTCACTGTCATTTTTCTACTTGCAATTGTCCAGATGTACAGCTAACACTGGGTCACAACAGCCTGTGGCATTTGGCAGGTAGCATGCATGCGAGCCTGCAGCCGGAGGGCTGCACTCCAGGGCATGCACTCACCGAGCTGCCGGCCCGGCGGCAGCTCTCAGAGCGTGGCCCATCCTTGAGCGATACTGACTGACTGTGAAAACAACTCGGGGGGTCCACTCTTCAGACAACAGGGGATTCACCCTAAGGGGGTCCTCTGTGCTTCCATGCCCCGCATGCTGCGTCCGAGCACGGGACGGGAGTACGCGGTGGCTCTCATGCCCCAGCTGCTTCCACTAAGGGAGTCCTCTGTGCTTCCATGCCCCGCATGCTGCGTCTGAGCACGGGACGGAAGTACGCGGTGGCTCTCATGCCCCAGCTGCTTCCACTAAGGGAGTCCTCTGTGCTTCCATGCCCCGCATGCTGCGTCTGAGCGCGGGACGGGAGTACGCGGTGGCTCTCATGCCCCAGCTGCTTCCACTCCATGGTCAGGACAGAATGGGCATGCCATGGTGCAGAGACAGAACTCTCGCCAATCCATGGCGGCTAGACATGATGGTACCACAAGAACTATAGTACTCAGGAAGCTGAGACAGGAGGATTGCTAGCTATATCCAAGATTTGGGCTACATAGCAAGGCTTTACTACAAAAACAAAACTGAAGAAAACCGAGCACAGTGACAACAGCACAATGTGTGTGCGTGGGAGAAGGCAGGCCACACCAGGCTACCCTCCACACTCTGCTATGTAACTGCTGCCCGCCAGCTTACGTGGAGCAAAGCTGTCTCACCAGATACTGGGCTAGGTTCTAGATGTGGGGCCAAAAAGGAGGCAAAGCAGTTTCACACAGAACTGGTATTTTACTGAGGAGACAGAACAGTGACTAGAATAATTAGGCATCTTAGGAGCCCATGAGTGGTAACTGCTAAGGGCAATAAAAGTCAAGGAAGTCCAGCAGGCAGCAGGATTGCTGCACCTACAGAGAAGAATTGGGGCCACACCACCTGCACAACTCTATGTGCATTCCATGTGTGCCAGGTGCTCAGGTCAGAGGAGGACAGCAGATCCTCTGGGACTGGACTTACAGATTGCTGGGATTTGCCATATAGGGGCTGAGAATTGAAGCTATATCCTCTGCAAAAACAAGTGTTCTTAATCACCGAGCCAACACTCCAACTTTCAATATAATATATATAATATATATTATATATATGTTTTATATATATAATAATGAAAGGACAACAGATACAAAACAAAAATGTTGGACATGCTGGTACACACTATTAGCCACAGAAGTTGAGGCAAAGTCAGGCAGATCGTTCTGAGTTCAAGGCAAACTTGATCTATATAGGAAGCCCAATTAAATATATATAACAAGACACTGACTGTGTAAAACAAACATAAAACAACAAAAGAAACAACAAAAACTTCATATAAAAGTTGGGCTAGAGATGTAGCTCACTCCGAAGGTAGAGTGCTTGCTTTGTGTGCACAAAGCTCTGGGTTCAGTCCCTAGCACTGCACAGAAAGGGCATGATGACGTATGCCCCATTCCAGGTTCTAGGAGACAAAGGCAAGAGTATCATAACAAAATTCAAGGACATCCTCAGCTACACAGTAAGTCTGAGGCTGCCTTAAGATGAGACTCTGGGGCTGGAGAGATGGCTCAAAAGTTAAGAGCACTGGCTAATCTTCCAGAGGTCCAGAGTTCAATTCCCAGCAACCACATGGTGGCTCATAACCATCTATATAATGAGATCTGATGCCCTCTTCTGGCCTGCAGTCATATATGCAAGCAGAATGCTGTATACATAATAAATAAGTGAATATGTGTGTGTGTGTGTGTGTGTGTGTGTGTGTATGTAAATAAAAAAGATGAGACCCTGTCAAAGAAAATAGGAGAAAATAGAAAAGAAAGAATAAAATTATGGCAATCACTACTATGGTTCGAATCTGACTGGTCTTCTCCAAAACTCAGGCTGAAACAATCGTTATGACAAGGTGGGTTTCTGTCCCTTCCCAAACAAAGAGTGAGCCGGGTGGTGGTGGCGCACGCCTTTAATCCCAGCACTTGGGAGGCAGAGGCAGGAGGATTTCTGAGTTCGAGGCCAGCCTGGTCTACAAAGTGAGTTCCAGGACAGCCAGGGCTACACAGAGAAACCCTGTCTCGAAAAACAAAAACAAAAACAAAAAAAAAAAACAAAACAAATAAATAAAAAAAACCAAACAAAGAGTGGCCAGGAAGCTCACTGGGGGTTGAGGAGGCTCTGCTCGCATGACTAGACTAAGCCCACATGACTAGTACTCTGTGTCATCTCGATGGGGCTGCCACAGAAGCAGTCTGATTGTGCTGCTTTGTGCTACTTCAGGACTCTGCTGGCCCGAAGGCCATTTCTGGATCTGGAGGTATGGCTCAGTGGTACAGCAGATGTTCCCAGTATGCACAAGGCCCCGGTGTCAATCCCTAGTAATAGGGCAGGGTTGGGGGAAGCCATCATTAGATGCAGCCCTTAACTGTGGACCCCAGGAATAAGCCAAAATAAACCTTTTATCTTGTACCTTACCTAGTCTATGGTACCACGTTATGAGCAACAGGAAGTGGATGAAGTCAACCACTACCAAGAGAGTAGGGATTAAGGGACACTTGGAGCCTAAAGGGAGGCAGAGGAAGGTGGATGGCTGTGAGTTTGAGGCCAGCCTGGTCTACACAGAGAGTTCCAGAACTAGAGTTTCAAATCAATCTCTCATATCTCTCTCTCTCTGTTTTGTATGTGTTTATACATGTAATGGTTCATATGTAAGTCAGAGGACAACGTCTGGTAGTCCTTTCCTAATATGTCCCTTCTAGGGATTGAACTCAGGCTGTTAGCCTTGGCAGCAGGCACTTTTAAGTGCTGAGCCATCCTGTCAACCTGGTGGTTATCATCTTATGGAACCAGCATCATATACATAACCCATGAATGACTGAAATGTTAGACAGAACTTGACTACAACTCTTTAAAATATGCTTAAAATTGGCCCTTTTATTTCCAAAGAATTGTTTGGATACCACCTCTTCACAGGGGTCATGCACAGCGCTCTCCAGATGTAGCATGACTGGCTGCTCTCCACAACCACGGCATTGACAATGTCGTGTCTCCTCGGTATGTACCCTTCCGGCAGCTTCAAGGAGTCCAGGCTGAAGAAGATGCTGTCCTCTATCACCCCGTTCCTCCCACACAGGCTGGAAATGCAAACCTGCAAGTGCAGTGCTGGATATTGCTTTAAAGTGTATATGGATAAGGGGCACACTTCTCAACATTTGCCTCTCTGAATCTAAGCAACCCAGGCTGGCCTTAGAAACCAGTAAGGTCCAGTACAACATGGATGCACAAGAGCCTGGAAGGGTTCAGGCTGAGTGAGAGGTTGGTGGTGGTGGCTGACATCTTTCCCCAACGCCTCTGTTATATCCAGTTCATGCATCCACCTCAACCCAGTACAAAACCCAATGCTGCTACAACCCACTTCATTGTCTAAATCATCAGCTGACAAGGAAGCTCGAGGGACTCGGTTCACCATGTACACCCTTTGTCCTACAATATCTTTAACACATCCAGGGCACGCTGTCAGACCTAGTTATAGAAGCATGCTGCCTCTCCTTCCCTTTCCAAAGGATTTTATTTTTTGTGTAGGGAGACTTTGCCTGAATGTCTTTGTACCATGTGCATGCAGGGTCCTGGGACACCAGAAGAGGGAGGACAATGGATCCCCTGGAACTGGAGTTAAGACAGTTGTGAGCCACCGTGTGGGTGCTAGCCACCCAAATCTGGGTTCTCTGGAAGAACAGCCAGTGCTCTTAACCACTGAGCTCTCACTCCGGCCCCACCTCTACTTCCACAAGAAACCATTCATCAGCATATTACCTTGTCCATGCGCTTGTACCTCAGAGGCTTCACGGAGATTGCCTCACTGCTCCACGTCCCTGGCCTGATCCAATACTCAGCCTCTACCCAGTCTCCCTTGCATGGGTGGAAACCTGAAATGACCAAAGAGAAAATTTCCATAGCATTCAAATGTGCAGTGCACTCTGAGCTTATGACATGCTCAAGTAATTTCCAGGCCAGCTTCCCTGATTTCTGTTTTAGGTACTAACCACCTTCCAGTCACTAAGACACTGGATCTCAACCTTCCTAATGCTGTGACCCTTTAATACAGTTCCTCATGTTGTGGTGACCCCCAATCATAAAATTATTTCATTGCTACTTCATAACTGTGATTCTGCTACTGTGATGAATCATAATGTGAATGTCTCATATGTGACCCCGTGAGGGTCGTGACCCACAGGCTGAAAACAGGTGCTCTAAGAGAAGAGAAGTGAACCCAGTATGATCATTCTTTAGCCAGGCTTGTCATCTCAGACTCCACCCCCCGCCCTTCTGAATCTATTTTCTTTATTTTTCCACATTAAAAGTAATTTTAACCAGGTGTTGTGGTACACACCTTAAATCCCAGCACTCAGAGGGCAGACTCAGGCATATCTCTGTGAATTCAAGGTCAGTTTAGCCAAGAGTTCCAAGCCAGGGCTACGTAGTGAGATCCAGTCTCAAAAATCCAAAACCAGAATAAATCCCCAAAGAATAGGGGCTTAGAAGAAAACATATGCATGAGCTAAAATCCCAGAATCCACATAGAAGGGATGTGGTGGTGCTCATGGAAAACCGCAGTGCAGGAGGTGTGGACAGCCAGATCCCTGGAACTCAGTGGTCAGCCATTCTACCTAATGGTAAGTTTGAGCTGAATTATCTCAAAATCAATCAACCAACCAATCAATCAATCAATCAATGAAAAGTGGACAACAATTGAGGAAGGCATCTGATATCTATCTAATCTAAGGCCTTCATATGCAACCACACAAATACACACATCACACTGGAGAGTATGTGCACACAAGAGCACTTGTGCTCAAGCACACACCCACACACACACACGTGCACATGTGCACACACATTAGTGTGTCTTTGAACCGTACTGGGTTTTCTTGTTATGACTACGAAGTAACTGACAGAAGATGCTTAGGGATGCTTTGGTGTTGCTCAGGGCACAGTCCATGATAACCCAGATATGTGGTGCAGAGAGCAGACCTCACAGTGGTGGCAAGACCACAACGCAGCTGTCACTTTGCAGCCACAGTCAGGATCAGACTAGACAAAGACTTGGGGAGGCCCAGGCCATAGGATAATGCACCCACATTTAAGGTGGGTTTTCCCTCCTTACTTAAATCTCTCTGGAGACACATTCATGCCCAGAGATATCTCCTGTGATTCTAAATCCAGTCACATGGATAGTTAATATTAACCAAGTATGCCAGCTGTCAACTTGACACCTAAAATCGTAACATTCCACCTCTGGCCCTCAAAAGTTCATGGTATCTCATAATGCAAAATATATCCATTCCAATTAAAAATCTATAAGGTTGACACTCTTCAAAATTTAACCCGAGTCTCTACTAAGATGCAGGCATTCTTGTGAGTGTGAGTCTCTGTAATAACAACAGACAAAAATCAAATTACATACTTCTAATATACAATGGACCCAATACACATCCCTAATTCAACTGGGAGATATGGAGACACAGCAAAGAAAGATCGAAACTGAAAGAAAAAGAAAGCAACACTGAAACCCAGTAAGGCAAACACCAACTCTGCAGTCTATGTCTAGCATCTGAGATCTTATGACGGACTAATTTTGGGCTCTAATAGCCTTGGCATCCCTGCCCCTTTAGCTCTGCTGTCTATAGCTTGGTCCAGTTCCACTCTATATGTGAAGCTCTCCTTGTTATACATATTGAGTTCTTCATTATGGAATTAGTCCTCACTATTTCATGCAGTGATTTCTCAGGGCCTTCTTCCAGGAAATCTAACCCTGCCTTATACTTAGGGGCTTTCCTGAACTTTGGTGCAAACCTCCCTAACAGCCCATTAGGAAAACCAGCACCATAAGGACAGTACTGTTAAGTTCTGTTTCCAGTTTAAGATGTAGTTTTGTTTGCCTCTACCACAGCTATAGTGGCTTCTGTAGATCTTGGTGGCTAGGGCCGGGGAAACACTCTGCGGACAAGCGCTGTGGAGCACAGGACTCTGCTGTGGCCTTATCAGTTCCATTCTCTCCTTTCACACTTGTTATGTAAAGTGTCACCATCAGTGTCCCAGTGCCAAGTCCAAGTTCCTCTTAATGTGTTTTAAGAATTCAGCTGCTTTCTTGGCACTGCCTCATATGTAACTTCAACCACACCCACACTAACTCTATTTGTCTGCTCTATCTCACTATGAATCTGAATAAGAGCAGGAAGCAGTAATCACACCACAGCTGACCATGCACTGCATCTTGAAATGTCCTCCATCAAACAACTTAGTTCACTGCATTTAAATTCAGTCTTACTGAAGTTTTAAGGATCTAAGTAGGAAGCAGCCGAATTTGCTGTAGGTGAATTCCCAGTACAGCCCTGGATACTTTTTAAAATGCTGTGAGCCAAGAGTTGGCTTTCCATTCCTAACTTCCATATCCAACAGAACGGCCCATTAAACTCACATAACGTTCTCAGGCTTCTATACCTAACATGCTAGCTCTCCCATACTCCTGCAGACGACTCCCAAAGCCCTACGGACCTTACGGCCAGGTTTCTCACAGCAACAGCCTCACTTCTCGGTATTGTCTGTATTAGTTACTTATCTTATTGCTGAGACAAAATACTTAACAAAACCAACTCACAAGGGAAGATTTTTGGGGCCACAGTTTGAAGAGGGAGGGAGGGATGGCACTGAGTGTGAGGTTCCTGCTCACAGCATGTCCTCTCTCAGGAAGCAAAGAAGAGTGAATTCCCATGTCTGGGCCCCCAGCCTGGGCCATGGCGCTACCCTCACTCTCTGCCTCTCTGCCCAGTGGTGTGCCTCTTGGATGATTTTCAGTTCAGCCAGGTTGACAATAAGTATGAACATCACAGCATGTATGATCCTAAAAACTGCTATGTGCCTTGCTGACTTGAGCTTCATAAATAAGTGTCAAATAGGACAGGTATGGTGGTGCACGCCTTTAATGTTATCATTTGGGAGGCAGAGGAAGGCACATCTCTGAGTTCAAAGTCAGCCTAGTCTACATAATGAGTCCTAGGTCAGTTAGGACTATATAGTGAAATCGTGCCTCAAAAAAAAATGTTAATTATATCTTGAAATTAGGGTCAGTTTTCTAACAGTTTTTGAATCCTTACTATAATTCTACTAATTTGTACTGCGTGTTTATGAAAAGCACCGTCCTCAACATTGGTGATTATACTATCAAAATACTGATCAAAAGCAGCTTAATTTTAGTTAAGGTTAGGACTTTTTCTCAGATATATAACAGCACAGAAAAAAATCATGTGGCCAACCCTGGCTGCATCTGAGTGACCCCTAAAGGTTGTGGGCTCAGGGTAAATGGGCACATGCAAGTATCTTGCCAGCTCCTTACTGCCCTCTGCTAACACTTCCTGTGAGCACCAGGAAGACTAGGAGAGCAGAGAGGTCGCAGGCGTGGAGGAGAGGACAAATGGTCTGCCATGGGAAGGCGAAGGGCTCTGTCGTTGGGGTAGGGGCCGGAAGGCAGGGAGGGTTAGGAGGAGAGAGGGTAGATGTTGGTACAAGATTTAACTTTTTAAAAATTTATTATTATTACTATCTGCCTTAGTCAGGGTTTCTATTCCTGCACAGACATCATGACCAAGAAGCAAGTTGGGGAGGAAAGGCTTTATTTGGCTTACGCTTTCAAACTGCTGTTTATCACCAAAGGAAGCAGGCCAGGAAGCAGGAGCTGAGGCAGAGGTCATGGAGGGCTGTTTCTTACTGGCTTGCTTCCCCTGGCTTGCTCAGCCTGCTCTCTTGCAGAAACCAAGACTACCAGCCCAGAGAGGGTACTGCCCACAAGGGGCCCTTCCCCCTTGATCACTAATTGAGAAAATGCCCCACAGCTGGATCTCATGGAGGCATTTCCCCAACTGAAGCTCCTTTCTCTGTGATAACTCCAGCCTGTGTCAAGTTGACACATAAAACCAGCCAGTACACTATCATTTTTTTAGATTTTTGAGACAGGATTTCTTTATGTAATCCTAGATATCCTGGAACTTGCTATGTAGATTAGGCTGCTTTTGAACTCAAGAGATCCTCCTGACTCTGCTCCCCAAGTGTTAGAATAAAGATGCGCCATATATGTGGAGGTCAAGGACAACTCTGTAGACTCCATCCTCTCTCCTTTCATCTTTCAGCACTTCTAGTGCTCATACTCAGGTTGCCAGGGTTGCACAGTAAGTCCTGTACCCACTGAGCAATCTGACCAGCACTGGTACAGGACTTAAATGCAACAAAGGACCTCAGGATATCAGAGACGAGAACAGCTCAAGGGACTGCTTTAATTAACAAGGAGACACTTGAGTCAGGGTGGCCCTCACTGGGCTGCACATGATGTAAGAGTCTGGATATAGGGAAAGCCCCTTGGTCTATCACTGTTCTCTATTTGGATCCCATGATTTGGAATCTTACCCAGGGGCCGAAGGAAAAGGTCTTTCACATTGTGTTTTCTCTCAAGAATGTTCTTTTGCTGTGGTCAGTGGGCTTATCTCTCCGCACATCTCTGAGCACACAGAAGAACCTTTGCCTCCCTTTAGCTTTTCTGTATTAGGAAATCTGTAAGCATGCCCTTATTCCTCAGATTAACCTTTTGTACCTCTAGTGAAGTAGTGAAGTAGAAAGGACCAATTATTAGATGCTGATTTGGTGATTTATTTGGTGATTTACTTAAGTACCATCTCTACTGCCCATTTCTAATTTTTTTAAAAAGATTTATTTATTTTATATAAGTAAGTACTGTCACCGTCTTCAGACACACCAGAAGAGGGCATCAGATCCCATTACAGATGGTTGTGAGGCACCATGTGGTTACTGGGAATTGAACTCAGGACCTCTGTAAGAGCAGACAGTGCTCTTAACCTCTGAGTCATCTCTCCAGCCCTACTGCCTATTTCTAAACGTGAGTTCATTTGTACCTGGAACAGAAGGGTCTGGAGAAACAGCTGAAGCAATTAGTCATTGCCTTAACATCTGGCTGACTGCACGGACACGTGTGTAAAATAACCATTGCTTGCCCCTCTCCCCAACCATGTGGTTTTAGAGTATAAAATGAAAATATAAACTGGACCTGATGCCAAGGTCTTTCAGGAATTATTCTGGTTTCAGTGTACTGATGGTGTGTCCTGTCTTACACTACCACTGGTGTCCGAGTACTATTCCAGAAAGGTTCCCACAACACAGTGGGAAACACCTTCTGCCTTTTCTCTCTGGGGATGTCTCCTATCAAAGCTGCCCTGGGAATGGCTTCCAGCTGACATGGCTGAGGTCTAGACAGTCACAGGCAACCTTCTATCAGGACTGAGAGTTCCTCTGAAAATACAGGTTTCAAAATCCCCAACAGCTACCTGTCAATTTCATTTGGCAACCCAAGGTTTGCAGTCAGAGTAACACAGGGAGCTTCCTGGTTGGCTGCGTTGCCTGCCCCTGGTGCCCAGGATATAGGGCAGCTGACATTTGGCTTTTGACATGTAGCCTAGCGCTTTACAGTCCAACAGCAACTCCCTTCCTGTTTGCAGTGTGTACAGCATTTTGTCTGGAGGAAGAACTGACTCTTACCGTTCTTGTCTCCAATGACTAGCACAGTATTCACTACTAGAGAGAAGGTAAACAGCAAACACACCAAATTAAACTTAGCAAATGACATAAGCAAATTATTTCTTTAAACATAAAAGTAAAATTTTAGTTTGGTTAGAAAGAAAATTTGGATATATAATCTTGGGAAAATGCAAGGTGATCCAAGTCTTACTTTAACACATGTGAAGTATCTTAGAAAGAACTGTTCTTAAGCCAGGTGCAGTGGCTTAGACCTGTAATCAGATCAAGCACCCAAGAGACAGAAGTAGGAAGGTCACTGCAAGTTCTAGCTCAGCCTACAGTGTGAAACTCTGTCTTAATAAATAAAAAGAAAGGACATTTCCCAGTGGTGCTCAATCTGTGGGTCTCAACTCCCTTGGTAAACCTCTGTCTACAAAAATATTCACATTACAATTCACAGCAGTAGCAAAATTATAGTTAAGAAGTACTGATGAGTGCACAGCCCGCCAGGAAGAGAGTGATCTCCCAGCAGAGCTTTCACTTCTGAACGCCTAGGAGAGATCTCCACCTTCTCTCTGGAGGGGAACAGCTGGGAGCCCACGGGGCATATGAACAGTGGAGCAGCTGGGACAGAGGTCTTCTGGTCGCCATTTGCACCAGGGAGCCAGGTGGCTCCACAGCCTTCTGTGCACAGACCCTGCCAGAAGAGAGTTGGTCTCCCAGGAGTAAGGACACAGACTTACAGACCCACAGGAGGGGCAATATCCATCCAGAGACAGCAAGACCAACTAACACCAGAGATAATCAGATGGCGAAAGGCAAGCACAAGAACCCTACCAACAGAAACCAAGGCTACAAGGCTACTTGGCAACATCAGAATCCAGTTCTCCCACCACAGCAAGTCCTGGATACCCCAACACACCGGGAAAGCAAGAGTTGGATTTAAAGTCTCATCTCACAATGCTGTTAGAGGACTTCAAGAAGGACATAAATAACTCACTCAAAGAAATACAGGAGAACACGGGTCAACAGGTAAAAGCCCTAAAAGAGGAAACACAAAAATCCCTTAAAGAATTACAGGAAAACACAAACAAGTGAAGGAACTGAACAAAACCATCCAGGATCTGAAAATGGAAGTAGAAACAATAAAGAAATCACAAAGTGAGACATCTCTGGAGACAGAAAACCTTGGAAAGAATTCAGGAGTCATAGCTAACAACAACAGAATACAAGAGATAGAAGAATCTCAGGTGCTGAAGATACCATAGAAAAATTATACTCAACAGTCAAAGAAAATGCAAAATGCTTAAAACTTGTAACCCAAAAGATCCAGGAAATCCAGGACACAATGAGAAGACCAAACCTAAGATTTACAACTTAAAGGGCCAGTAAATATCTTCAACAAAATTAAACAAGAAAACTTCCCTAACCTAAAGAGATGCCTATGAACATATAAGAAGCCTACAGAACTCCAAACAGACTGAACCAGAACAGAAAGCCTTCCAGGCACAGAATAATCAAAGCACCAAATAAAGAAAATTAAAAGCAGTAAGGGAAAAAGGGCAAGTAACCTATAAAGGCAGGCCTATCAGAATTACACCAGACTTCTCACCAGAGATGATGAAAGCCAGAAGATCCTGGGCAGATCTCATACAGACTCTAAGAGAACACAAATGCCAGCCCAAACTACTATACCCAGCAAAACTCTCAATCACCACAAATGGAGAAAACGCGATATTCCATGATAAAACCAAATTTACACAATATTTTTCCACAAATCCAGCCCTACAAAGGATAATAGATGGAAAACACCAACACGAGGAGGGAAACTACACCCTAGAAAAAGCAAGAAAGTAATCTTCTTCCAACAAACCCAAAGGAAGATACCCACACAAACATAAAAAGAACATCAAAAATAACAGGAAGCAACAATCACTATTCCTTAATATCTCTTAACATCAATGGACTCAATTTCCCAATAAAAAGACATAGACTAACAGAAATATTTTTCATATAAATCTTCAATTTTATCAGAAAATGTTTGTAATTCCTCTTTCAATTAATTAGTAATGTTTTTATGTCTACCATTTTATCTGGATTGTTTTCCATGATAATCTTCAATTTTCACATGTTTTTCTATATATTTCTTCAATTTTATCAGAAGTATTTTCCATGTAAATCTTCAATTTTATCAGAAAATGTTTATAATTCCACTTTCAATCAACTTAGAAATATTTTTATGCCTACCATTTTATCTGTAGTTTTCCATGATAATCTTCAATTTTAACATGTTATTCTATATTTTCTACCATTTTATCAGAAATATTTTCCACATACATTTTCAATTCTATCATGTTTCTACTTCCTTTTTCAATTAATTTAGCAATGTTTTTATGTCTACCATTTTAATCTTTAATTTTCCATGAAAACTGTCAATTTTAGCATGTTTTTCTACATATTTCTTCAATTTTGTAAGAAATATTTTCCATGTAAATCTTCAATTTTATCATAAAATGTTTTTACTTCCTTTTTCAATAAAAAAAGAGTGGAAAAAAAAAGAAGCAGCGATGAAATTAATTTTGTGGTTTTGGGTCACCACAACATGAGGAACTGTATTAAAGGACTGCAGCATTAGGAAGGTTGAGAACCACTGTCTTAGACAAACACACCATTCGTATATTAGCAACTTAGTGATCAATCAGTATGTTTGACAGATAAATACAAAACAAGCATTTAAACAGCGACCTCCAATCCAAAGCCCACTCAATATTCAAGAATCCTTGTGTGAGGTCAACACCTGGCAGCCACTCCTCAACATGACTCTTTCAATAACTCATGTAGGTAACTAAACTTAATTTATAAAAATTACTTAAGACAGAAAACTTAATTTTAAATATGAAACAGAAATTCATCTAGCTACCTTCACACACACTCTGCAGAGAGAAGTATGTGGTCTGGCTGATATAGCCAGCACCTTCCAACATGGAAGTCACACAGCCAATGAGCACTCTGGGTCTGGAGTCTGACAAGCCTTTGCTAGAGTTTTTGTTATCATCTTCCCATTTGTCAGAGACAGCTTCTACCTGTAAAACAAAAGAATGGCTCTTTACACTGTTATAAAAAAGAATAAGAAAAACAGATTATAGGCAATATCCCAATCCTGAATTGGGAAGTTCAAGACCAGGTATGGCAGGTGAATGGTAAAGATTTGCTTTCTGATTCACAGTGAGTGCCTTCTAAAGGGGTTGAGTTTTTAAGGAGTTAAAGAGCACCCAGGATGCAGAAGGGTGGGTCTCTATCAGAGGCCAGCCTGATTTATGTAAGAGTTCCAAGTCAACCAGGTCTACAGTGATACTCTGTCTCAAAGAAAAAAATCCTTCTGGTTTTTATTTGCGTGTGTGCATATGAGTTAGAAGACAGCATCTAATCCACTGCTGTAAAAGGCGGCTGTGAGCAGGATGACATGGATGCTGGGTCACAAACAGGAACAACAAACATTCCTAACCACTGAGCCATCCCTCCAGCTCCTGAAGGGACCTTTCAGGGGCTCTCTGGCTTGTCCATGGATCCCTCTCCTGAGCACTCACAGGCCAACCACTTCTTAAAAGGCTCACCTGTAATTCCACCACCACGGGAGGCAGAATTTAACTAACATATTTTTGGAGACAACTATATAGTAATCTTTTCTGAATAAATATAAAAATATCCAAGAAAACATTAACAAACTGAATGTAGCAGCATATTATAAGGAGCATATACCAAGAACAAATGTACAAGTAGTTAAAATTTCAAATTCAGTCAACATATCACATTGATAGAATAAAACAGTCATGCATTTCCACTGACACATAAAAATCATTTGATAAAATTCAAACCTTCCGGGATAGGGAAGGAAGGAAGGATGGAAGGATGGTATCTAATTTGCCAAAATATACTTGTGTAAAAATATCTTTGAGCTTCAGAGATTGTTCAGCAGTTAAGAGCACTGACGGGTCTTCCAGAGGAGCTGGATTTAATTCCCAGCATCTACATAGCAACCAACAACCATCTGTAACCCTAGTTCCAGGGGATCTGATGCCTTCTTCTGGCCTTTTCATGCACACACATGAGGTACACAGACATAGGTGCAGGCAAAACACCCACACACATATTTTTTTTAAAGCACTAAAAAATTTCTAATGTCATTATGAAAATTGTCATTATGCAATTAATAGATGCCATAATAATTTTATCTTAAAAGTTTCAAGATCGGGCATGGTGACATCCACCTTTTATCTCCCCCAACCCCCCCCCAAACCCTCACAATGTTCCAACAGTCCTTCACAATATAAACAACAAAGTAGGAATACAAAGAAAACTTCTCCAGTATAGTGGAGACTGTAAATGAAAATCCATGGTCATCATCAGCCCAGTGCTGAAAGGGGAAAGGCTCTCCTCTGCAGCTCAGAAAACAGGCCAGGGTGCCAGTCTCCTTTTTCCATTCAACAGTGTGAGGGCTCAAAGCCCTCAGCAAAGCAATTAGGTAAGAAAAGGGAACCAAAGGCATCCAAACTAGAAATTACTAAAACTGTCTTCATTAACAAATAGCTTGATCCTGTGTGTATAAATTCCTCAAGATTTTACATTCTAAAAAAGCCCCCAAATGACTAAAGCTAATAACTGAATTTGGCAAGTATTAGGCATACAACAATTTGTTTTGTTTCTATGTGTTAGCAATAAAGAATACAAAAAGGAAATTAAGCTTCTAAAAGAATGTGGACATGGTACATATGTTAAATCTGGCATTTGGGGTGGCTAAGGCAGAAGATTGTGAAACTCAAGACTAGTTTAGGCTATATAACAAGATTCTATTTTTTTTAAATAATACTTAAGAATCAACAGTCAAAGAGACAGAATGAAGTGAAAAAACTTAAAAATTTAACTATATAAAATGAAATAATGTAACAAAGTCAAAGATGATTGTGAGAGCTGGAACAGTAATACAGGAGCCAAGAGTTCCTGCAGGGCTACCATGAGGCTCAGAGTACAGATCCTAACATCCACGGAAAGGGGCTGATGCAATGTCATTAACTATTAACTCAATAGTAATTTGATCATTTTTATTTAATCTATAAATCCTACCTCTAAGAACTTATATCACCAAAGAACTATTTTTTATATGAAAAAGTAAATTACTGAATAGAAGCTACTGATCATCTTTGCTAATCAAATAACAGAGTCTAGCTTTATACTTTTTCCTTTTCATTTTTTTGCGTCAGGGTCTCACTATGAAGCTGTAGCTGGCCTGGAGCTCAGGATGTGGACCACGTAGACCTAAAAGTCACAGATTCTTGTGCGCGCTACCTCACTCAGCCAGTCTTTATAATTGTAAACAATGTTTTAAAAACACTAGAGAATTAAAAAAACTAGTAATGAGTATATGCCATAGCATAAACTTATAGGAAGTTTGCTTTCTGAATTACAAATGTCTATGAGTCCACTATTTATAACTATCGTTTGTTTTTTTAAAAGCAGGAATCACTATAATGAATAAAGCTCCCCTCCTCACTGACAGACGCACTTCACTATGCTCTCTTTGGCTAGGCCATGGCCAAGAAGGTAACAAATGTGACTCATGGTGAGGAGTGACTATCCTTACAAACTAGGACTTACTCTGATCGCTTTCAGTCCCTTTGACACTTTGTTTTCTTCAACGACAGCAATAACTTCCTGTCCGAGGTTCAGGAGCACTTTGCTAGTCACAGCATCATTGGAGAAGTAGATCAAGTCGTCAATCATGCCATAATCACTGCAGTACCTTGTCACAACGCCCTGCACTGTTTTCAACCTGGTGTCACCTAAGACAAGTGAGCACACGGGTTGTATTAATAATAAATGATCATTCCAGGGTCAGAGAGAATGGCTCAGTGCCGTAGAGTGCTTGCTGTTCCCCCAGAGGACCCAAGTTCAGGTCCCAGCGACCATGGGAGGGGGTCATAACCATCTATAGCCACTGAGGATCTGACACCTTCTTCTCGTATACCAGAAGGTACCACATACATGTGATATATTCTCATTCTCTCATTCATATTCTCTCTCTCTCTCTCTGTAACACACACATACATCTCAAGGGGGAAAATCCTAAATCTCACTACTATTAAACTCTACAGGAGAAAGGCAAAGTGTGGGCATTCAAAGTGTTGGGGGTTCAAAGTGCAGAAACTTAAGAGGCTGACCTAGAGATGCCACTGAAATATGCTTAGAAGAAGAACTTTGAAACAGAATCCTAGGTTCTGAGGGGGCGCAGGTAGTGATGTGGTGGGAGAGCTTTGACTCCCAAACCCGACTGGCTGGTTTAATGCTAGCTCTTCTGCCATGTGTAGCCCTGAGCATGGTGGCTATCTCTAAATGACGACTGTCAGGCAATTAAATAACAATATATGGGTGACAAGCAGACTTCTGAGGGGCTGCACAGGCTAGGGGACCCTGGATACCGTCAGGCTTATTTATACAGGCAGCCGAGGAGTCCTAGACATGTACTGTTTGCTGTCATCACCATCAAAACCACAGCCTTAAGGTTCCAAACACAATACTGGGGGTATCGAAAAGTGTATCTATCTATTCCAAGAAAGTATAGAAACTTGGCCATTCGGTGACCTGCAGACACCATCTTTCCTGCGACCTCTCGTTGATAAAATTTCCAGTACCCTGATCCTGTGACACAACATCATGAAATTGGAACTCAAGCTCTTGCTGAAAGCCACTATTTTTTACAGTGGTTTTCAACCTTTCTAATGCAGCGGCCCTTTAATATAGTTTCTAATGCTGTGGTGACCCTCAACCATAAAATTACTTTTCTTGCTACTTCACATCTGTAGTTTTGCTACTGTTTCGAATCATAATGTAAATAGCTGATACGTGACCCCTACAGGGGTCGCGACCCAGAGGTTGACAACCACCGCTTTGGCCGCAAGCCATTATTTTCCCTGGCCTATATTTTGTTATACAAAATTTGCACATCTAAATACAAAAGGCCTTTCCTTTATCATGCCGTGCTCAACAACTTCACTTTTTTTTTTAATGTCATTTCTAGCTTCTCTTGTCGGGAATTTCACTCTTTTTAAAGGATGGAGAAACCAATCCACTAGCTCAAGTTCTCATGCAAAAGGAAAACTAGAAAGAAAGACAGCGGGCATGGATCTGAACTCCAGGGAGGGGTAACCTGGTAACTCTGGAGTGAAACCCAAGCGAGAGTTGTGGCTGAAAACCACTATTCTTTACAGCGGTTCTCAACCTTCCTAACGCCATGACCCTTTAATATTACAGCTCCTCCTGTTGTGGTGACCCCCAACCATAGAATTATTTGTGTTGCTACTTCAGAAACGCCAGAATTAGAAGCCTGGGGGGGGGATGATAAAGAATCTAAGGAGAATGACTTCATTGCTTTTGGAAAGGACAACTTGAAGTAGTAGAATGATGGTTTCCAGACCTCTGAGACCTCAGTGGGAACCAGAACCAAGGCCGAGAGGTGCAGCGACATCTCCTTACCGCGTGTAGCGCAGAATCAGGAGCAATGAAGCACACATGCAAAATCGCGCACCCTTTTCCCGGAGAAAATAAGAGATACATACAGCCCGTTTGGGTTGGCGAAAGCGAGGGCCACGCCTAAGCTTCCAAACTCTGTCCTCGAACCACCGAAGGAAGGGAGCGCCTGAACCCTGCCCCACCTCACAGGCCTGCCAAGGGCTTCCCGGGCCGTGCTCCATGCACCCTTTACCTTCCGACAGCTCCCGCCCCGGTTGCCCGACCTCCTCCTCGGGGATGTCCTCCCTCCTCCAGAAGAAGGACACCAGCTTGGCCGCCAGGCGCAGCATGGCATCCACTCAGCCTCCACCTCCGCGACTTCTCGGTCCCGCACGCCACAGCCCCGCCCATAGGCCAGCGCGCATGCGCCCGTAGAACTCCAGCCAATGGGGTTGTTGTGTCTGCGCCTGAGCCTGCCTATCATAGAACAAAGCCAATAGGGTCCTTGTATATTCCGTGAGGCACGACCGTTAGCCATGAGAGGTTGGCGGTTAGCACGTGAGGGAGCGCGGAGTTCCTCGTGCGGGTGACGAGACCCTGGCATGCGCGGTGTCCGGAAGAGTGGGTGGAGCTTTGTGCCAGATGAGCGCAGCGTGAAGCTGGGGCGAGCATTTCTGCTCAATCTACTTAAGTAAAAAGATAAAGGAATGTCACTACCAAGTGTGACTTTAGGAGTCGTTTTGTAGGATGTTCCCTCTATTCTGATCTAACATTAACAGTTTTCTTTTTTTTTTTTTAAGAACGGACAGTATATACCTAGGCTATGAACTCACGATGTAGCCAAGGATGCTCTTGTATTCCCGATCCTCCTGCCCTGATCTCCCAAGTTCAGAGGTTACAGGCCTGTGCTACCACAATACTTTATAGCCTGGCATGCTTAATATTCATTCCTCCAACAGAACTACATTCCAAACCTGTGAAGTTTGGTTTGGTTTGCTTTGCTTGTTTTTAAATAAGTTTTTAAAACTATTGATTTCTCTTTGCATTTTGGTTAAGATGCATCCCACACAATTCGTGTTGCAATTTCACCTTGTCTTGTGGTTTGAGTTTTATTTTGCTCACCCCCAAGGCGTGTTGTCAATATTCTACTATTTAGAGAGTTTCTGCTACTGATGTGATTTAATTCGTCTTAGTAAGATTTGGATGGCTTCTGTTTTTAAAATTTGTCAGGGGCCTTGTGAGCTACAACTTTAACAGGGCTTGGGAGGAAGAGGCAGGCAGATTTCTGTGAATTCCAGGTCAGTTTGGTCTTCATAGTTAGTTCTAGGCCTGCCAGAGTTACATAGTGAGACGCTGTCTCAAAATAAAACACAAACCTTATCAAGAGTGTCCCCCCTACTATGTTCATCTCTTGAGTCCCCTTCACTGGATGTTCTATGTGTCATAAACAACATGTATTCTGTTGTGTTCCTTAGGGGTCTGATTTAGTTCTAGATTAGGTTTGTTTGTAAATCATATCAGTTTAATTGGCACTCTTCTTAAGTGATGGGAGCATTCCTTAAACATTTAGAGACTGTCATAAAACCTTCTTGGGTGTGTTACTTGGAATACACAGGAAAATAATACACAGGACCTATTTATTTATTTATTTTATTAAATATTTGCTTTATTTACATTTCAAATGTTATCTCCTTTCCTTGTTTCCCCTCTGAAAACCCCCATCCCATCCCCATTCCCCCTGCTTACCAACCCCCCACTTTCCTGACCTAGCATTCCCCTACACTAGGCATCAAGCCTTCATAGGACCAATGGCCTCTCCTCCCATTGATATCTGAAATGGTCATCTTCTGCTACATATGTAGCTGGAGCCGTGGGTCCCTCCATGTGTACTCTTTGGTTGGTGGTTTAGTCCCTGGGAGCTCTGGGGGTACTGGTTGGTACATATTATTGTTCCTCCTGTAGGGCTGCAAACCTCGTCAGCTCCTTGGGTCCTCTCTCTAACTGCTCCATTGGGGACCCTATGCTCATTCTATTGGTTGGCTGTGAGCCATGGGTGTTTTGATCCACCTTCCAAGAAGGATCAAAGTATCCACACTTTGGTCTTCCTTCTTCTTGAGCTTCATGTGGTCTGTGAGTTGTATCTTGGGTGTTCCGAGCTTTTGGGTTAATATCCACTTATCAGCGAGTGCATACCGTGTGTGTTCTCTGTGGGACCTGACTGATTACAGGGCTGGAGTCATCTTCAGAGGTGCTGGCTAGGTACCCCAGTCAGGCTTTCTATCACAGTACATGGTGATCCTGGCTTTCAGGACTGTCTGTAATTGCTACCAGCCTGAGCTGCTGCCCTGGATCAGCCTCTTCTACATTTCCAAGCAGAGGCCCTACAGACATTGTAACTTCATATCTAAAAGAAAATGTTGCTCCAAGACCTTCCCGTCTGACTGTCTAAATAACCCACCATACTGACAGCAAATAGAATAGATTGACCCCTCCATATCTATCTAGAATTGGATTCCTTCTCACCATTCTGGGTCACATCTCCCCATTACCCCAGCCTGTTCTCCACCCAGCACCAAAATGCCACCTTGACCAATTCCACCTCAGGGCCAAAGCCAAGTGACTTACACGCCTACAGGTGTCTTGTACTTAAACAGCCTCTGCATTCTACTTCCCAGAATCCTCAGTTCTTCCCCCTACAGCCATGCTCCTGCATACCCTAGGGCCTTGACACCTACAAGGCCTACCCTCGGTGCCAGTAGGTCCACTGTCTCCCTGAAGACTCTGCACCTCACACAGAGAAAGTCAAATGTGTTGCCATATGGCACAGGGGGACACACACGCACAAAACCATGGCCTGTAAATATTCAGTGGGCAGAGGGAGAAAGGCCATTTGTCTGAAGGTTCTACTGAAGAACAGTGTGTTCTCTAGAAACTAGTACTGCAGCAGCAGTCAAGACATACCATTGGAAGTTGGGAGTGTGGAGAGCTCAGAGAGTGTGCTCTCCCACTCTGATTCAAAATAGCTCGTTTGTGTCTCTTAGTGGGAAACACTTTTGAAAGTCACAAAAGTGATGATGTTTGCTAAACATTTCCCCTCCAAAAACAAAACAAAACAAAACAAAAAAACAGGGCCGGGCCGGGTGGTAGTGGAGCACACCCTTAATCCCAGTACTTAGGAGGAAGAGGCAGGCAGATCTCGGAGTTCAAAGCCAGCCTGGTCTACAGAGCAAGTTGCAAGACAGGAATGCACAGAGAAAATGTCTCAAAAAACAAAAGAAAAAAAACTCAAACAAACAAGGAAAAAGAGAGAGAGGAAGAAAACACAGGAGAATTCAATTCAGTTAGATCCATTTCTATGATTTTTAATGATCACTTTAGTGCTCAGTAAATTTGGGAGTTTCCTCAACACATCTTTTTAAAGAGATTTTATTTATTATTTATTGTATGTATGTGAGTACACTGTAGCTGTCTTCAGACACACCGGAAGAGGGCATCAGATCCCACTAAAGATGGTTGTGAGCCACCACTGGGAATTGAACTCAGGACTTCTGGAAGAGCAGTCAGGGCTCTTAACTGTCAAGTCATCTCTCCAGCTCATCCTCAACACATTTGAAAGAAGTTCTAGATGTCTAGTTTGGGTGAATTTTTTTCTTTTTTTAATTTTACTTTTATTTTGTGTGTATGGGTGCTTTGCTTGCATGTGTACCATGTGTGTGTCTTACGCCCACAGAGGTCTGAAGAGGGTGATGGATCCCCTGGAACTAGAGTTATAGACAGTTGTAAGCTGCCATGTAGGTGCTGGAATTGTAAGCCACCATATGGACGCTGGGAATTGAACCCAAGATCCTCTGCAATAGCAGCCAGTGCTCTTAACCTCTGAGCCATCTCTCCAGCTCTGGGTAAATTGTTTCTAATCTGTCTTGTTTGGTTGAAAAGCTAAGATAACCAACCATCCCTCATTAGAAACCAGTGGGTGAGCCCCTAAGCTGCGTGGGGTTCCGCTGTTCAAAGGGGCTGTTTTTTCCAAGTACTCTGGGCTGAGCCTTTTTGCAATGTGCACAAAGAAATTGTTGCTGTAATTGCCAGGGCGCCAATGTCTCCAGGCAAATGAAACACATTCACGTCCCTTTTCTCTGCCTACTGAGCAGGAATAAAGGGTGCAGTGGGACCATTCCTGCCAATCCTTGGGGCTGCCATGGGAACCCATGGTAGAATTCCCAGCAGTTCAGGGGCCGGCCTTGCCAAAATGGAGAACATAAAGGTTTATGTGGCCTGACGAAAGAGATTTCCCTCGCGTAATAATGGGAGACAAGGAAAGACGGTGTAAAAAGATGTAGACCTTTGAGTAGTTTTCTGTTCCAGGCCTGAGACTGGTCAGGATCCACATCCAGTGCTGGACTCTATCCTCAGTGATACGTCTCTTTCCAAGACATCCACCTGGACGCTGTGAGGGGGCGCGAGGGTTCTTCCTCTCCTTGTCTTACTGGGAAAGCCCCAAGCCAGTGGTTATACAACCAAGGAGGACATTTCTAGGATCCACTCCCCTAATCTCATTGAAATTCAGGAAGCTGTGTGCCTGCCCCTGGCTGAAGTGCAGTTTGGCTGAGCTTTTGTCCCACTGATGAATACTTCTTGCTGGAAGTCCATCACCCAGAGGCCAGCTCTCCGAACGGCCGGACGACAGCAGAGGTAAGCATTAAGACAGTATGTTCCCGTTTTTGTGTTGAAAAGGTGGAGCTCGCCTCTGTTTGGGACTCATAAAGTTGCTGGTGGAAGTTGAAACGTACTATATCTGAAGACTCAGATGAAGTCTAAGTGTGCTAAATCTAGATGAGTTTGGGTGGTTTTATTTATGTTGAGAATTAGGGGTTCATTCCCTTTTAAGTTCACAGCTCTAGGGTATGAGCATATTCCTTTAAGAAAGTGTTTGCTTAAACAAGATGTGATAATGTTTACCCACGCAGAAGTTTAAGTCCAGCCTGGGCCACACCCAGTGATACTTTGTCTCAAGAGAAAAATTTCCAAAGCAATTTCTTGATGAGGACTTACTACAATTGGAGAGTTTTCAGTTGTCAACGTCCATGATGATTTCATTGCATAGGAAGGAATGGTGGTCTGAGTCTGTTCATGAATCTCCTCTGGGGTGTGTGTCACTCTCCGTACCATGCCTGTTTCCAGCACCATGACACGGGAGGGGCAGTTCAGGGAGGATCTGGGCTATGACCGGATGCCCACACTGGAGAGGGGCCGGCAGGATGCAGGACGGCAGGACACAGGCAGCTACACGCCTGACTCAAAGCCCAAGGACCTGCAGCTGTCGAAGAGGTTGCCCACATGCTTCAGCTACAAGACATGGGTATTCTCTGTGTTAATGGGGGTGAGTAACTCAATTCTGGTTCAGAGGACAGCAAGCACCATGACCCTTCAGTGCTGGGCGTGTCCTATAGAGCGAAAAGCCCGATAGACTGGGAATCACTCTGTCCCTTTCTTTTTTTCTTTCTTGTTTTTTTTCCCAGTTTTTGGAGACAGTTTCTCTGTGTGGCCCCTACTGTCCTAGAACTTGCTCTGTACACCAGGCTGGCCTCAAACTCCAAGATCTATGTGCCTCTGCCTCCCAAGTGCTGGGATTAAAGGCGTGAGCCACCACTACCACTGGTGGCATTTATTTTGTTTGTGTTCTATCAGTTACTTTTCTCAGTATCTGCCACGGGGGCCTATGCCCCTAAACTGTACTTAACCTGAGACTGTGGATTACCTGTGACTACATGTCCCCGTACTCCAGTATGTGAGTGGTCTGTGATGGCTGGAGGCCAACCTCATACTTAAGGATAGCTCTATGGAGTGACTAACAAGAGTTGTGGCCACAGCTGGGGTCAGGACCATGGAGCAGGAATTGCTACAGAAGCCACAGGACTATGGGGGTTATGAGGGACCACGGAAAGGGCTAAATTGGGCGTAGCTACAGAGCAGATCTTTGCTAGCCCAGGGTGAAGCAGTGCCACATGGGGTCCCAGGACACTTGTACACAGTCTTGTGGCTAATCAATCAGAATGCTCAAAGCATCATTTGGCCCTGAGTGTGCACAGTACCGGAGGACCCAGATGTTGGATGCATTTCTCTATGGAAGGAGCTGGGTTTTGTGCAGTCCTAGTCTGAGAACTTTGAGACAGGAACCTCTCCCTTCCCACATCTCTAGACCTTTTCCAGATTCTATTTTGGATCAGTTCCTGCAGAGGCAGTAGGACAGGTACTTGTTTTACAGACTCTGACCCTGGACCTGGGGATGCTGAATCCCCTGTTAATACTTCCCTCTCCCCACCCCACAAGTTTGGTAGCTTCCGCTCTGGCTCCAGAGTTGGAAAAGGGGAGGTCCATTCCTTGGGTTGTGCTGGTCCTGCCAAAAGGAGTTGCAGTCACACGGGACCCAGCCATAGGCAAAATAAATAACTGTGAGACTTGGTTAATATGGGAAACAAGAGCTTGCGGTCCAAGGCTAGGTGTTTCCCCCTCAGGTCTTATCACAAGACAGAGCCCATTGTAACCTGAGTCTATGTCGCTCTTTTGCAGAGCTGCCTTCTCGTGACCTCGGGGTTTTCGCTCTACTTGGGGAACGTGTTCCCCTCCGAGATGGATTATTTGCGCTGTGCAGCAGGCTCTGTAAGCTACTCAGCCACACCAGCACCCTAATTCTCCCATTGTGGGTCCGAGGCTCTGTGATCGGGGGTTCATAGGTTTCTGTCAACTACTCTCGTGACTTACCAGGGCTGACTCCTGT